>CANXYI010018877.1:0-12385 GCA_948208565.1 Hura crepitans
CCCATCTTATTAGGAAACACCAATTAATTATATATAAAAATTATTAATTGCGAGAGTAATGTTTTAGCGTGTAAACAAATGAGTTATTTACTACTTATTAGAACCCAAAAATAAGCAAATAGATATAAATAATTCTTGGCATAATAACCAGAATAAATTCCCCTTATTTCTAATTATATGCATGACCACAAAAATGACATGATTTAAATGCATGAATTCACCATTGAGTATATTATATGCTCAGTGTACCTATTTTGGTGTGTAAGTAATCAAAATCCGTAGATAGCTTTGTAGTGTGTGCAGTTGAGTTCAGAGGACAAGGTTAGAAGGTTATAGTGTAGATAGTGTATAGTTTTACACTAATGTACATAGGTTAGGTATGGATATTATGTAAATGGTCATGTAATATATATATATATATATATATATATATATATATATATATATATATATGAGTGAAAACTATGTTTTGTAATAAGTAACTATCTGCTATGTGAGTATGTGGCTTTAATTTTTGAATGATTATGGTATGTGAGCCTGAGGCTCTAGATTTTTTATTGTATGATTATGGTCTGATACCTGTGTTGGTGATTGAAAGAATGATGATGATTATTTAGGGGACAATACGGGTCTAGAAGATGAAATGTGATTTTATTTAAGTGTTTGTATAGGTTTTTAAAATTTTGATAATGACCCTAATAACCATTATGCTGTCAGATGTTAGGAAAAAAAATCTAAATGTCTATAACTAACCATTTTTTGGTATAAATTGGTTAGCTTAACCTTAAGCTCAGCTAAGAAAAGGACAAAACTAGTTTTAGAGTTAAATTGAATCAGCAAATAAGAAATTTGTAAAAGTAAGACGAATAAACCAAAAAGACAATTTTAGGATGGGTAACCTAGTGGTAAGTGCATCGCTTATTGGGTTTCTTTAGAAATCCAATAAGAGGTGTCACACATACTCAGTGTACTAATGTTTTGGTGCATAGGTAGTAGCAAGTAGTAGTCTAACCTCGTGTTTTGTACAATGTAGAAGTAGTGGTAATAAAGGGTATAAGATTTTGTGCTTTTAATGTGTTTAGCAGGCACTAAAGTAAATAATATAGGTTATGTGTTCAATTAGCTTAGGAGCTATTAATGTCTATAATTTTAAGTAAAATCAGTGATGTATAAATAGGGCTTTTTATTTGAATTCTAAATTTTTCTCCGATTATGATATTTTTGGGTTTAAAGCCCTATGTGAAGTTTAATTATCTATTGATGATATATTAATGATAATAGAGGACAGAAGGGTCTAGAGGGTGACAAGAGATGTAATTAAGGTAATTAAAAGTGTTTTTCATAGTTCAAAATTTTCAAAATATCATCCGGCTAGCTGCTGTGTTGCCTAAGCTTCTGTAAAATCTATAGTTAGATGTCAGATGGATTTTTATGTTAAATATACCTTAAACAATAATGTGTAAGTGATATATAAGAGTTTAGGCAATATCTATCTAGATAATAAATAATCTATAAATGTTAAGTGAATGTAGGTCTGGAGTAAATTCAAGATGGTGACCTAATGGGAAGTGCATCGCCTATCAAGTTTCTTCAAAAATCTAGTAAGGGGTGTCACATCAAATTATATCAGTGTAAGTTATATGTTCCTATGTATTTTACATGAGTGCCAATGTCTAGGAATTGATTATTCTAATATGCTACACTACAATGAGGCTAATAGGTCCTATTTCTTTTATAGTTAATTAAGATATGTGACAGAGCGCTAGAAGAATGGTGAGAAGAAGTAGCTAGTTATACTCCTACCATTATACAGGGAGTAGGTAGTATAGCCATGCCTAAGCGTAGTGATGCTATACACTAACCACAACCTCTGAGATGGCCATAGACTTAGGTATCCCCAGTGCTATTATAACAGATAATTGATTTGCTCAGACGTACCACAATAGTAGTTTCACCTCCTCTACAAGCTCTAGTTCTTCCTCTACCTCTACCCCTCAGTTGCATTATAGAAGACATACCTAAAGAGAGTAAAGGAAATAGGGGCTATAATCTTCTTGGGAGCTAGAGAAGATTATATAGCAAAAGTAAAACATTGGCTAGAGAGGATATCAAGGATACTGGAAGAGCTGGAGTGTATAGAGGAGGAGAGTATAAAGCGCATTGCTTCTCCTCTACAAAAAAGGGCATTCCATTAGTGGGATACTATTAAGAAGAGAAAGACACTAGCAGACCTAACTTAAGAGTTCTTCTAAAAGGAGTTCAAAAAGAGATAGATACTTGAATCATATAAAAATAAGAAGAGACAAGAGTTTTTAAGTTGAAATAGGGTAGAAGATTAGTATTTGAGTATGAGAAGCTCTGTGCTAGACTCAGTAGATATGTAGAGGAATTTATTCCTACTGAGGAAGAAAAATGGAAAAGGTTTGAAAAAAACCGCAATGTAGTGTTGAGAAAATAAATATCCATTAAACAAATCAGAGATTTCTTAGCTCTGGTGTTAGCAGCATATAACTTGGAGGAAATGGTGTAAGAGAAGAGAGAGGTCTTTTAGAGAAAGAGATAGTTCACTATAGGGCAGTCTAGTTCTACCTCAAGTGCCTGTAAAAGATTGAGAGAGACATAATCTCATCTAAGGCACCAGACATATAAGTAAGCACAATCTTAAAGATCTGGGCAAGTATCAATATCCTAACCCAAACTACCACAACTAGCTTTTAATGCTCTAGCCACTATAGCTAGATTCACCCCTTCGCCCTATTGCATTTAACACTACGGTCATTAAAGATAGGCCAAAACATGAGGATGTTTTATTTATGGGTCCAGAGACCATTTCAGAAAGGAGTGTCCCTAGAGACAAATAAAGGGTGCTCATACCCAAGCATCAATAGTACCTTAGAGTATAGTGTAGAAATAGGCTAGAGGAGATTAGCCTAATAATAGCTAAGGAATAAGGTCTAAAGCCTTTACACTAACCAAGTAGTATAGAACCAAGGCTCGTGAAGAAGCAAAAGCTCCATATGTTATTACTGGTACTTTTTATTTATTTGATGTTCCAATTTTGGCATTAATAGATATAGGATTTACTCATTCTTATATATGCACTACATAATTACATGATAGAGGACTAGAACCATAACATGTAGTCTTGGAAATTCAAGTGAGTAATCCCATTAGATAGAATGTGACTGTGAACAAAGTATACTAACATTGTCCATTGGTGATTCATGAACAATTATTTCCTACTGATCTGATTAAACTACCCTTTTATGAATTTGATGTTATTTTAGGAATGGATTGGTTACCTAAACACTAGGTTGTAGTTAATTTTAAACACAAGAAACTAACCCTACAGACTACAGATGGATAAAAAGTGATAGTTATAAGTGAGAGAAGCTTTTTGAATAATCTCATCTCAGCTGTTACAGTAAGAAGACTCATCCATAAATCTTATGAGGCATACCAAGCCCATGTCAATGACACTAATACTCACATAGAACCATTAATAGATTCCATTAGTTTCTAAATTTCCTAATTAATTTTCTAATGAGTTGCCAAGGTTGCCTCCATAGAGGGAACTTAACTTTAAAATTGATGTGTATCCTGGTACTTCTTTTGTATCCATTACTCCCTATAGAATGGCACCTGCTTAGTTGAAGAAACTAAAGGTGCAATTGTATGACTTGTTAGATAAAGGTTTCATCAGACCTAGTACTTTATCCTAGGGAGCACTAATGCTTTTTGTACAGAAGAAAGATCGATCGCTCTAATTGTGTATTGATTATAGACAATTAAACACTGTGAAAGTGAAAAATAAATATCCTTTAACCATAATTGATTATCTTTTTTATCTGCTTCGAGGTGCCAGTGTCTTTTCCAAGATATATTTGAGATTAGGGTGCCATCAACTGAGGATTAAGGAGGTTGATATTCCTAAAATTGTTGTTAGAACTAGATATAGGCATTATGAATTCCTAGTGATGCGATTCAAACTCACTAATGCTCTAACAACTTTTATAGACCTAATAAACATGGTGTTTCAACCATACTAAGATCAGTTTGTGGTAGTGTTCATTAATAACATTTTGGTGTACTCTATGACTAAGGAAGAACATGAACAACATTTTAAGGTTGTGCTATAGAGTTTAAGAGAGAAACACTTGTTTGCCAAGTTGAGTAAGTGTGAATTCTATTTGAATGAAGTGGATTTCTTAGGCAATATAGTGTAAGCAGAGGGTATCAAAGTCAAACCCTACAAGGTTAAAGAAGTGTTAAAATGGGAACCTCCAAGGAATGTGATAAAAATATAGAGTTTCTTAGGATTGGCTAGGTATTATAGAAGATTTATGAAAGGGTTCTTAATGATTGTAACACCTATGGCTAGACTGATGAGAAAGAATGTGAAATTTTAATAGGATGCAAAATGTCAAAAGTGTTTTGATATGCTGAAGAAGATGTTAACTAAAGCTCCTATCTTGATTCCCCTGAATCTGGAAAGGATTTTATTGTGTACAGTGATACTTCACTAAATGTATTAGGTTTTATGCTGATGCAAGAAGGTAAGGTGTTAGCTTATGCTTTGAGACAACTAAAGCCATATGAGAGGAACTATCCAACACATGATTTGGAGTTAGCTGCAATTGTTTTTTCCTTGAAAATCTAGAGGCATTACTTGTATAGTGAGAAATGTTATATTTACACTTATTGTAAAAAGCTTGAAATATCTCAATACCTAGAAGGAGTTGAATCTGAGGTAGAGAAGGTGGCTTAAATTGATAAAAGTTTATGAATATTTGATAGATTACCACTCAAGAAAGATTAATGTTATTGCAGATACACTAAGCAAAAAATTCATGGTGACATTAAGAGCCATGAATGTCAAATTGGGGTATACAGAGGAAGACGCCATCCTGGTGGAATTATAGATTAAACCTAACTTCAAACAGTGGATAAAGGAGGGCTAAATCAAGGATGAAAAGTTGGTATAGATTGTAAGTAAAGCCAGAGGGCGAAAGGTAGTAGGATTTGAATTGAGTGAAAATTAATGTCTATATTATCATGGTAGGTAATGTGTCCCTAGTATAGATAACCTGAGGTTATAGATACTTAAAGAGGCATATGAAGCTCCTTATTTTATGCACCTAGGCAATACAAAGATGTATTTCAACTTGAAACCTCATTATTGGTGGTCAGGGATGAAGTGAAATGTAGTGGAATATATGGCTAGATGTTTGACATGGCAGCAAGTAAAAGCTAAACATCAAATTCTTTCTGGATTGTTGCATCCTATAGCAATACTAGAATAGAAGTGTAAAAAGGTTACAATTGATTTTGTAATGGGACTACCTATGACTAGAAGCTAATGTGATGTTGTGTGGGTAATTATAAACAAATAGACCAAGACAACACACTTTACCCCTATTACAATGGATTATTCCCTAGAGAAACTAGTAAAATTGTACGTAGATAAGATTATAAGACTCTATGTTATGCTAATGGCTATTATTTTTGACAAAGACCTTAGATTCACTTCCAAGTTCTAGAGGAAGTTACATGAAGCTTTGGGTAACATATTGACCTATAGTATAGCTTTCAACCCTCAAATAGATGGACAGTAAAAAAGGGTGATACAAGTTTTAAAGGATATGCTATGCGGTTATGCTATTGAGTTTAAAGGTAGTTACGACCAATACTTGTCTTTAGCTAAATTTGCATACAATAATAGTTATTAAGCTAGTTTGAGCATGGCACCTTATGAGGCACTGTATGGCAAAAAGGTGTAAAACTTCTCTATGTTAGAGTGAAGTGGGTGAAAGCAAGATTATGGGTCTTGATCTTATTAGAGATATAGAAAAGAAAGATAAGGTTATAAGAGAGAGATTGAAAGTTGCCACTTATAGATATAAATCATATGTTAAATTGAGAAAGAGGGATATTGAATATGAAGTGGGTGAAAAGCTGTTCTTAAAAATATCACCATGGAAGAAGGTACTCAAGTTCGATAAAAAAAGGAAGTTGAGTCCCAAATTCACTGGTCTATATGAAATCATAAAAAGGGAAGTACCTTTGCCATATAGGCTAACTTTGCCACCTAAGTTACAATAGATCCATGATATATTCTATTTGTCAATGGTTGGGTGACACAAATTAGATCATTCAAATGTAATCTCAGCAGAAGAGATTGATGTTTAGCTAGATCTGAGCAATGAAGAAAAACCAATATAGATCTTAGCTAGAGAAATCAAGTATTTTAGAAATAAAGCTATACCATTAGTCAAAGTGTTATGGAAATATCACAGCACTGAAGAGGCTACATAGGAAGCCAAGGAGTAGATGAAATCTCAATACCTACATCTATTTACACTAGTTAATTTTGAAGACAAAATTTCTTAAGTGTGGAAGAATTGTGATACTCGTAAGTTAAGGCTTTATGAATAGTACCTTCGAGGATAAAAATTTGTGCCCAGAGTGTCGGCTCACCTTCATAATGCTCAAAAAGGGTCATACTGATCACGAAACTTTGATGGGCTAGAAAATGATGAAAATGACTTAATTTAAACATTTAGCAGAACAAATAAATTATTTTAGGCTATAATCTAGTAAGTCGTAAACTTATATGGACTTGGATAGGAATGACTTAGGATGTTCCCAGATAGACTTAAAAATATCGTATCTTAATGGTCAAAAATTCTACTAAGACCATTGGTGAAGGAATTTTAATTTTCTATAGTTGTTCGGTAATTTTTTAAGGAATTAGCTAACCAACTTGTCGATGGAATCTCACCATGAAATTTTATAGGCCTATAAATAAGCCTAATTGAGGATTTTTGAAACTAATATAATGATTTTTAGAGGTCTTGATGAATTTTCAAAAATGTCCAAAGTTGTAGCTAAAAATTAAGATTTTTTGGGGTGCTTAGGTTTTCACGTGACCACTTATTTTCTTAAGATTGATCAAACTGAAGCAGCTGAAAACTCAACTTAGACTTCACTCTTTGAGCCTTGAAAGATGAGAAGAAAGCTAAAGGAATCTAAGGTTGCACCTTTTTTATTACCTTAGGAGGGTGTGAGTTAGGCATTATAAGGTAAGAATCGCCACCTGATAGAATATGGAAATACCTTGTAGGGCTAAAATCAGAGCGGTTTAGAACCCTATTCTTATTTATACCTCAAATTAATATGGAAATTCTATTTGAATTTATGAAACTATTCCTTTTCTCAAGCACTATTTTATAATTAAAGTAAATCACACATTCACATAAAAGAAATTGTAGAATATATTTATAGAAAAATAAATAGGTACTTTGAATCGAAATAACATAAATAAAATTGGGCAATTGATTATTTTGAGAATTTTGGTTCTCTCATGCCAATTTTGAAATGGATTTTATTGTAATAATTTTTATTTCGAAGAATGGTTTGAGAACTTGGGTTCTCAAAGGTCATTTTAAAAATAATGAATTTTATTGTAATGACTTTTGTTTGGAAGAACGGTTTGTGAACTTTGGTTCTCAAAGGTCAATTTGGAAAGATGAATTTTATTGAGAAATAATCAGAATTTATTTTATTAATGAAACACCAAAAATATGATTTTGATTATTATTTCTATTTAACTATGTAAATCCATTTTTCTACCTAAGCCGGAGTTCATGGAATGTTTTAGGATTGAAATTAGATGTGTCATACATAAATTAGGTAATAGATTTAATTTGAGAACTTTGGTTCTCACATGTTAATTTTTAAGAAATAATTTAATTGTGACTTTTATTAAGAAAAATCAAACCCATTTTATTAATAAAACTCCAATTAATTAAATAAAAAGTATTTTTGTTATTTTTCCATTTACATGAAAAACCATTCTTCTAATTTATTACAGTATTCATAAAATATATAGGGAAATAGTTCGATCGAAAAAAAATACAAAGCAATTACCTAAAATACAATATAACCGAATAAAAAAATAACAATTACATTTTGGGAAGGCCTAAAACACAATCTAAAGAAACAAGCAATAATAAAAGCAATCAGCCCTCAAATAATCAATGTAACTCAAAAAATAATCACACAAACAATATATTAGTATACAAATGAAAAATGGAAAATCAGATAGAAATTAAATAAAAATAAAGGGGCCAAAAATATAATATATTGTACAAGTAAATTTCCACATCTAACTAGTAGATGGATAATGCCAAAAGAAAATTAAAATCAACACAAACGACCAAAAATAGTATTTTTAATGTGAAGTAAAAATACCATGACAGACAAAAATTAAATAGAAATAGACAATCACAAAAACACAAAATATGACCCAAATAAATTATCACATATAACTAGTAGCTGGATAATATAAAAAGAAAAAATAAAATTAGCTTAAATGATGAAAAATAGTATTTTTGATGTGAAGCAAAAATAAAAAGCATGAATAAAAAATTAAAGGGAAACAAGCAATCTCATAAATACAAAAATATGGCAGAAATAATTTGCCACATCTACCTAATAGATGGATAAAATGCATAAAGAAAAATGAAAAATAGACAAAAAATGGGTCGGTCAACACACTGGTATATTTGCCTTCAAAAAGATCTTGACTTGAAATGAAAATGGTGCTTGAATCTTGGAAAAAAACCCCAAAAAATAGAGTTTTGAAGAGTATTTTGGTATTTTTTATGCAGTTTCTCTCTCTAAAATATTTTCTCTCCTTAAATAGACTAACCTTGGCTCAAAATGACCTAATTGTTTTTTATGCACGGACCCTGAGGCATAAAACGGGCATTTTTTGAGTGAAAACGGGCATTTTTAGCGCACCAAAATAGCCGTTTCAAGGGGTGAAATGGCTATTTTAAGTGAACAGCCATTTGAGGTATCAAAACAGAAATTTTGGCTACCCCAAAATGGCTATTCTACAAACGGGAATGCCCATTTACGCCGGACAATCCAAATGACCATTTTTGTGACTTTAGAATGGCCTTTTTTTTTAAATTTTGAGATCTTTGGTTTAAACAAAAAAAATCCTATTTTTATGATTTTTGTCCTCTTCATCATCATTAGGCAAACTGAACTTAGGAGCCCCCAAAACCTAGTGTCTATAGTTACCCCCAACTTTAGAGAGGTGACTATAGAGTGTGTGAGCTGACCTAAAGTTTAGTAAGGATAGGGACATGCATCTTGAGGGTGATCTTTCCATAAGATATGTTGGGACCGGAGTTAGTAAGGTTTGGATAGCACCAAACATTACACCTAGAGTTGAGTTGGTTCAGTTAGAATTAGGATGTCACACCTGAAAGACTCTCAAAAGGGTTATGCCTAGGTTGTCCTCTCTCTCTCGCTCTCTCTCTCTCTAATTTTTCTCCCTCTCTCTTTTGCTCTTTTTTTCTTTCTTTTCCTCTTCTCTCTGCGCTGCTCTCCTTCTCCTCTCTCCTCTCCTTTCATCTCTCCTCTCCCTTTCTTCTCATAAATTGGGTAGTGCTAGAAGGCTGCACTTGATGGTTGATTTTATTTGATCAATTTAGGTAGTGCTAGGATGATGCACCTGAAGATAAGTTGGCTCAAGCAATACTAGGATGCTGCACCTGAGTTAGGGTAGTGCTAGGATGATGTACCTGAAGATGAGTCAATTCAGATAGTGCTAGGATGTTGCACTCGAAGATGAGTTAGCTCAGGAAGTGGTAGGAGGCTGCACCTGAGAGTGTAAGGACACTGCACCTAAAGACGAGTTGATTCAAGCTATTCAAAAATGTGGGACCTAAAGAGAAATTAGCTCAAGAAGTGTTAGGATGCTGCACCTGAGTTTGGACAGTGCTAGGACGTTGCACCGAAAGATGAGTTGATGAGACCTGGGCAATGCTAAGACATTGCACCCATGGTTGGTTTGGTTTGATTGATTTAGGCAGTGCTTTAATGCCACACCTAAAGTTAAGCTTGATTTGATCTAGGTAGTGCTTAGATGCTATACCTAGGGTTCATTTGATTGATTCAAGTAATGCTCTGATGCTGCACCTGAATATAAGCTTGATTTGATCTGGGCAGTGCTAAGATGCTGCACCTAGAGTTCTCTTGGAAGGGTGAAATTTTGGTTGCCCCTGTGTGTAAAACATGAGATAAAACATGTTAGTTCATCAGAGGTCAATTATAATGCAGATGCATGTTGCGTGTGTGCATGCATATGCATTTTTCTTTTCTTTCTTCTCTTTTTATTTTTTTATGTCATGACTTTATATCTTCCTTTCTTCTCTTTACTTTACTTCTTTTTTTCTATCTTGTCTCTTTTCTCTCTCTTCTTTTTTCTTTTTTTTTATGGTCCTCTTATCTCTCTCTTTTCTTTCTATCATTTTATTTTTACTTATCTTTTTATTTAATTTTTGTGTATCTCTTTTTTCTTTCTTCCTCTTTTTTTCTTTCTTTTCTCTCTTTTCTTCTTCTCTCTTTTTTTGTCATTGTTTAGTAGGTATTTGTTTTATTATTCTGTTCATGTATTGATAAAAAGCAATGAGTAGAAATTATATCCATTTTATAAATGACCCTTTTTGAATACAAATTTTTGTCTCTTAAACTATCGTGAACAGATAAGTGCAATAAAATAAAGTAAATTAAAGCAGAAATAAAATAAAGACTAAGGAGCAAGAGGCTATCTTTGATCTCTCAATATCTGGATCTCTATCTCTATAGACTCCAATCTCTATGCAATCCTTTGCTTAGACTCCTCGATTCTCACACTCAGATTAGCCTGATTATGCTAAAATTGTTCTGCCATCTAAGTCTACCAGCCATGAAAGAGAGACTCAATTGACCACTGAGTTGGTGGTGCCAAAGAAGAGGGACTTGCCTCATCAGTCTGCCATCTCTAAGCTAGCCTCTCAGGAGTTAAGTCAGCCTTTAGAAGCTCTTTTAAATTAAGCACAAACTGGTCATCCTCGTTCAGTAGGTTGCTTGCCTACTGGTTTAACTCAGCCTCTATAAGTAATCTATAACTAATGGGCGCTCAGGAATTGAGTCTCATGATCCTAATAGCAATACATGTGTCTCAATTAACTAACAATTGTTATTAAAGAGACTGGCCTAGATGTTGCTTTGGAATGCCTAACTCAATTAATAAAGTAGTGCCAACCCCTCCCACAATAATTCATTTGCTTGGGAATCGACTGGCACAGTGTAGATGCTTAAGGATGGTCTAGGCTGAGTTGAATTGTACACCATGCTCCATATCCTAGAGGCCATACAACTTAGTCTGGTTCAGTTGACCAGAGCTACCAACCCATCTGAGGTAGCTGAGAGATGATACTCGGTGTATGTATCGATGCACTGGGTCTCGTATGACGGATGCCTTGGTCTGGCTAGTGATGTAGGTGGTGCCGAGCTAACTAATGGCCCTCTAAATATCATCCAAGCTCTTAAGAACTTTTGTATCCCAATCTATAAGCAGCTGCAATAGCTCTATAAATCACAAGAAGGAGAGGTTGCATCTATTTCCCATCATAGCATTATAAATGGTGGTGACATCATTCAGGCTAGCTCACTGAAATTGGAAAGTACTGAGGAACTTAAGCATTATGGCAAAAGTGGCACACCATAATAGATAAAACTCCTACCACCCTATCTGGTGCGAGGTAGTTTGGTGAAACCCAAAGCATTGTAACCCATCCATTGTCTTTTAGAGGAGGGGATATATCTATCACATTTCTCTTTAGCTATCATGACCTATGGAAACAGTTGCCTTTAAAATCAAAAATTACACCCAATGTCACTTACAACTTCCATACCTCAGATGTATATAAAGTATGGGTAGCTAGTCTTTCTCAAGACAACCAGTCTTATTGGCTGAGGATGAATGATAAGGGTAGCAGTAAGACACAAAGAATTTAAAAAGAAAGGATCACAGAAAAAAAAAGAAACTCTTCCACTTTTATACTTTTCTTGTTTATTACATGTAATATGGTATTTTATTAGTTTATAAAATGCTTAACCATGCTTATTAAAGTGGTCTTATCTAGCAACATGATATTGGCATTCTATGATAATCACAATCAGACATTAATGTAACAACACATTTCCTCATTTAATCAAGGGAGTTCTTAAGTGTGTCTTATACTCCTATTGTTAATCAGCCTGCGAGGGTTTTCTTAATTGAATATTCTCTCTCGACCCCTAATTTTTTCATAGGATGCCTTTTTTTGGTCCTCACCCTATTAGGGTGCCCACTTTTATCAAGGCCACTGTTTACTAGTTTTTGACCCGCAGGGCTATTATTTCTCTTCTTTTTCTCTTTTATATGTCTTTAGCCATAGAACCTTTTTAGCTTATCCATATTCATAGGTTCCCTTAATTTATTTCCATCACAATCTATAAGAATGGTAGTGCCCTTTGGTAACATTCGCTTTAGGATGAATGG
>CANXYI010018900.1:0-14769 GCA_948208565.1 Hura crepitans
TGATGAATGATCTCTAAACTTCACTGCACGTTCCACAAGGCCACATCCTTGTTTTGGTTACCTGCGCACCAAAATAGGTACGCTGAGTATATAATATACTCAGTGGTGAACACAAGCATTTAAACCATGTCAGGTGGTTATCTATGTATATATAATCATATTATTGAGTTATTATGATTTTAGGGTATAATTTAAGTTACTACTATATAGAATTACCAAATTACCCCTGTATAGGTTCATATTGATAAATTATTCAATTAATCATTTTAACTCATGTAAATCATAGTTTTAAAATCAATATTAAACATTGCATGCATAATCTTTAATAAGTAAGCCAATAAGTTTTGCCCATGTAAAACTACCAAAATGCCTCTACATTTGTATGGTCTAATTATTCAAGTAACTATGTTCTATTATGCCTTGTATCATATTCCAATATCACATGTAATTATATTTTTCTTATTTAATTTATTTTAGCTGGCTCGTCTAAAAAGGCGACATTAACATACATTGGATTTAGAGGGAAAAAATAGTGCAATGATCCACATCCTGGACCCTGAGCACTACGCTAACTTGATTAAGTTATAGTACTCGAGGTGCAGATAACGAGGTGTGGTCTGCCTAATAGATTGGTCTATCCAATAAACTAGTACAGTGGCTCTCTGAGACCTTAGCTATTAGACTAGCCTTATTTAAAGATTAGTGATGGCATAATTGTGTCTGCTTAGCAGACTAGTCTATCTAATAGACTAATGCAGTGGCCCTCTAGGACTTACGCTACTGCACTGGCAAAATTTAATAACTGGCATGAAGTAGCAAGGGTAGAAAGTTGTCTATCCAATAAATTAATACAATGGCCCCAATGTAGACCTAGGCCATTATACCGGCCCTATCTAAAAAATAGATAGTGTAGCAGCTGCTAAAATCCCTAAGTTGACTAGTTAACCCATCCAATAGGTGTCTAACTAATGGGCCATGCAACTCAATTTAGGTTTATTTCTTTACTAACCTCTTTGATATTACTAAGTGAATAACAGATAGATATAATTTTTATAGCACAGTTAAAATTTAGCTCGATGTGGTACGACCACAATTAGGATGTACCGGGTAAATTCTTGTAAGAAATTTTTAAGTATTAAAATTGCCAAAAATCAAAGTGTATTATGTTAGAATTTATTCCATAATTATTTCTCAAAGACTTATCATTTGTTGTCCAAGGTATTTTTGATTTAGTTAATATTGGATAGTTATAGGTCATTATGGCAAGTTTTCATAGACTTTTCTAGGTCCATTTCTTAGCCTATTTTTATGCAGTTTTCACCATTATTCACAAAAGGTTCATAAGCCCTAAGCCATACAATCATTAGGCCATGTCTAAGGCTAAAACATAGGCATAAAGCCACCATGCATAAACATATATTATAGCCCTAATATGCTCTATTTATAGACATATTATGTACTCATAAGCCATAGCTTTTAAAGGTAAATTATAAGTCACTTTTCAAACCCTTTTTTAGTCAAATTTAAGTTCATTTTACAAGTCATCTTTGATGCCATTTCTTAGTTACATTTCATGCTAATTTAAACATGTACATTAACTAACTTCATGCCAATTTAATTTAACCATTTCATGATCAATATATCAAAATTTAAGGTGCCAAAGTCCAATACACATTCATACATATATTAAGTAAGCAAACATTATGCCACACCATTATTATATATAATGTAAGCCTAATACATAACTTGCTCACTAATGTGTCACATCTATTCACAAAGCTAATTAATCAATTATGCACACACACATAAACATATCTTAAGGCCTTGACCATCACTTTATTTAATTGATCAAGCATGTACCCACACATACCCCATGTTAAAGCTCTCTGCCACTCACTAAAAAGCCACCAAACACACATGATTCAATCATCTTTGCTAGTACACCCCACTATTCCATCTCACAAGCAAATAAAACACCCCACTATTACTTAAAACCCATATATCTACATAATTTACCTCCCTAGGTGTCTTGGCCAGTAAGCATAACTTACCATCACCAAGCCAATTCTTCATTTCATACATCAATTAGACATTACACTACAAGTTTCCATTCAAGCATCTAACTATCATTAAAAGGAGCAACAAAGTATCCAATTTTTAGAGTACATGTCTAACCCTTAAAGTTCATTGGCATGATGAAAATACCCAAGTCCACATACCTCAATTTACAAGAAAGAAGATAGCCATCATTATAAGATCTTCAAGCACCAAATTTCTAACCTCTAAGCACAATGGTTTCTCCTCCCTTCTTCAAGGTCTTTTATCCTTCAATTTTCCTCAAAACCCATTTAAACACATGCTATTAGACCTTACACATCCTAAAAAGCCATTAACAACCCAAAAGGTCTAAGAAAATCTAAGAAAAAGGCCATAAAACTCACCAAATAGGCTAGTTGTACTACTTTTAACCATGAAATTTTGAGGATTTTTAATTAATTGTAGAGATGCCATTTTCTAGTAATTCTTCTTCCCTCATGTCCCTAGCATCCCAAAATAAATTTAGGTGTGAGAAGTTGCAGAAAGGAATAGAGGAAGAAGATGGAAATGGTCTCTCAACCTAAAGATGGCATCGATTCTTAAGCAAAAGAAGAAAAAATCTTTCTTTTTATATGAGTGGGTTTTCCATTTGTCACTCTCTTTTAACACTAGACTTGGCCCTTAAGCCAGTTGGTCTAGTGCGGGTGGGTCCCGCGACTGCCTGAATCATCCCGTAATGGCTCGATTTTTGGTAAAACTTTGAAATTCACCAAAATTCACACAGACCTCAAAAAATTATATTGTTTATTTTAAAATTCATATTTTTATCCCTCTACATGCTCGTAAATTTTTATAGCCAAATTCCATCTATAGGATAGTTTTAGATCGCCTCGATTTGTATGCTAACATAAAAAAATTACGAGAATTTGCAAATAACTTCAAAATTCAAAATTTTTTTCACTAATGGACTCAGTGGAATTTTTAAGCTTTAGGGTCTGATATTTTTGGGTCTATCCTGGCACATCTTGGGTTATTCCTGGCTTAAAAATTTTTTATTACATAGAAAGGTAGCTCACAGTCCGAAATGAATTATTGGTTTTGCTAAAATTTTAAATTCTACCTTTTTCATCAATTGAAAGCCCCTTGAAGTTTCATGATCAATGTTGTTGCCTCAGTTTATGTGCAAGTGACCCAACATCTCGAGCACACTCCCCGGACCTAGTGGTACTGCTCACGGAGCCCTGAAACACGGGTGTTACAAGGAGAACACCATCAAAGGCCTTCAAGAGGTGGAGAATGGGTTGTTTTGACACCATAGGTATGTGGACTTGACTTAATTGATGCATGCCATGTAGTTTTGCATCATTTGGTATGTAAACATGTGTATAGAAATGGTGTAACTTAGTGTTAGGTATGGAATTGATGTAAATGAATGGTGTGATTGTGTTAATGGCATTAAAATAGCAGTGTATGTAAAAATTAGGTGAGAGAAACCAAGTGCATGTGTGTTCGAATGGTGTGCATATATGGCACAGTATGTGTATTATGTTATGACATGTTAGGCATGACATTGACATGAAAATGAGAGGTAAAATTCATGGTAATAATGTGAATACAAATAATATGTTGTATGGAATGGCAGCTTAAGAAATGATGACCTAAAATGAGGGGTAATGGTGACATAGAAAATGATATGTGATATGGTAATGGTATGTATACCAATGTTGGCATGATGATGATAAATAGATTAATAATGATTATGGGATGAAATGATTTTAACAATGATGAATTTATGATTGATATACTGAGAGATATGGAAAGCATAATTTTTGGAAAATGGCCAAATGAATAGTAACTTATGCAAAAATGACCAAATGAATAATGATTTTGTGGCAAACGACCTAAAATGAGAAATTGTGCATAATTGTATGTAAAGGAATATAAGTGTTGTTCATGATATGACATAAGGCAAAAAATGGCCCATCAATTAAACACCCACTAGATGTGTTAACCGATCAACTAAGGAGTAGTAGTTGCTCGGTAGATTGTTCCTTCTAGGGCCACTATTGTTTAAGGTGATGGTGGGTGTAGCCGCTGTGGTTCTAAGGATGAACCCTACACACCTGAGTATTGGGAGGTCTATGTGGGCTTATCCCTATTACCCATTGGTTTCAGAGGTCCTATGGGGTTGATCCCTACTATCTACCTATGTTGTATTGGAGTTATTAACTTAGGGTATTAAAAGGTCCCACGGGGCTAATCTTTGTTATCCCACTTGCAAGTATTGGGAAGTCTATGGACTGATCCTTGCTATCTGTAAGTCTAGTATTAAGAGGTCTATAGACTAATCTCTGCTACCGAACCAAGTAGGTATAGCTTTCGAGGCCTGAAATATTGCCCACTGTATAAGATAAATCCCGCTATTCAATGTCTTAAAGTTTAGTCTGTCTGTTATGGGCCTAAATATCATTAGACTTAATAAAGACAATACTATTTGACAATTAATAATAACAACTGCATGAATACATAGATTTAAATAATTAAGTTGATCAAATGGTAGACAAATTGGTTACTTGCATGATAAGGCACTATAAGTCAAAGTACATAATTGGTACCCAGTCTAATAAACCTACATGGAAATTATTATAATGTCTATGTATGTATATATATAACCTCATATGTATGTTTGCATTCATGACATGCATTTATTGTGTCAACTCCACTACTGAGTGTATACTCAGCGTGTCAGTGTTCCAATGTGTAGGTCATAGATGGGGAAGTTGTCTGGCTTGATCAGTGCAGTGTAGCTATTCCTAAGTTCCTTTTTAGTATATTTTTGTACTCTTTTGGTTATGCTATAGAATGCAATCATGTATATTAGGGTTAGAAATTAGTTAGTGGATGTCCATTATGGATGCTTATATAATGAATAGTGTGCCCTGTGTAAACCTAAATTTTTGACATATATATATGTATGCCTATTTAGTTGTCAGATAAGTATAGGTCTGAGACCCTGTGATTGTTGTGTGACTATGTTGAGGACTATATTAGGGGACCAGAAGAGTCTAAGAGTTGAGGATTGAGATTGTAATGTTATAGAAGTGTTTTTGTGTAGGGAAAATTTTTGGTTTTTCACTGAGTAGCCATTATACTATCCAAATTTTTGTTAAATGGTGAATAAATGTAAACTGGTGTTTTATCAAACTAAAATAGGTAGTGTTAGTAAGTGGTACAATAATAACCACTAGTCAGTCAAAATAGGATAGAAATGTCTAATATGTCTTAAGTGTTAAACGAATGAACCCCAAGGTAATTTAAGGATGAGTAATCTATGGGAAGTGGCACTCCTTGTCTGTTTCTTGCAGGAATAGGCAGGGGGTGTTACATTAAGGATGTGTAGTGGGCCACATTTTTGGACCTAATGACTACTGCAACAGCATAGAAAAGGGTGTGCAGTACCCATTCGGGCTTACATGGCTTCACCTGCATGTGAATGTGTAATGGCCTCTATGGAATCTTATAGTGGTTGCACCCACATAAATCTAAAGATCATAATATAAATCTATGGGTAAGGCATATAGTTAACCCTTGGATACATAATCAAGGCATAAAAGTACCCTAGCAGTTGCTATATCCCCTAGCTAACTAATCAACCTATCTGTTTCTAGGTTATTGCATCACATGGCCAAAATTGATATATTTTTGTTTCACCATCTTAATTAAGCTTATATAGCTTTTAACTTACTTATTTTACTCTTCGAGTGACTAAAACTTGATAATGACATCAAAAACCTCATTTTAGTCATCATGCACCTTTTAATATGCCTTTTAGCCATATTCAAGCTATATGCACTTTTAAAGCACCATTTTCATACCATTTATGGTTATTACTATGTATTTGCCATTTTCACATTCATTTAAGGGAATAAGTTCATACAAGACACCTTATGCCTTAATGCCTACCAAATTACTTGTATTATGGTATATTTAGTGTTAAACACCAATTTTATGCTTATATTGTTTTTAAAACCTATTTGGCCCTAAATTCTAGGCATATATGATTTAAACATGTCTAGCCACAAGTATAATGAGTTTGACAAATAGATGCACCAATTTCACATTTATGGTTTCACATGCATAAGCATTTTTAAAAGGGCTCATTTGGTCATGTGTAATATTAAAGCATGCATTTGGCACATCATACAATACACCTAGCCAGAATTGCATATTTATACCCACAATCATGCACAATTCAAAACATTAACTTATATGGCCTACTAGACCATTCGGCCATCAAGCTTGACACCTTTTTTGTTGAACGTGTTTTCTCATTACAATACATATTACTTATGTACATTGTTGCTTACTAGTTTAAGCCACAAAAATGACCCAACACTCAAGCCTTATGGTATAATGACTCTTACATGTAACTATAAATGCCATTATGCAAATGTATATCAAAATTCTAATATATTCTCATTTAGTCATCAGTTAGCATGTCTTATAATCAATCCTCTCATGTAGTACACATACAAGGTTGGCATCCCAACCCATTCAGCCAACCTATTAGTCATAACCTTAAACATCATATCGACCACATTCATGATTCAAAACACATTCAAACTATCATAGGTCATGCTTTAAACTCATTATAACCTATCATTTTTCATAATATACATACTTAGCACCACTATGCATATATTAGGGGTCATGGCTACCATAGTCATTTCAAAACTTCCAAAGACATTAAAACATGCCAATGAAGTTAAATAACATCATTTTCATGCTTGAATATGCTTAAAATGCTCTATTAAGCTTTTGGACCTCATTTTCTCCATATTGTGTACATTATGGCATTACAACATAATATTCATATTCCATGATTCCTAATTTATTATCATAATCTAAAACACATAATCACACATTATGAAAAGCCATATAAAATAATAAATAGTTCACATTTATTACATAATGCATTTATTGCCAATTATCACAATTTAAGCATATTATGGAATTTAATGTATCTAGGCTAATAATGCACAATTTCTTTCAATTACATATAATGAAGATGTTGAAATGGAATCTGAAGGCTTGCCTACACCTTTGATTTCACTTTGTCTTGAGTTTTGTTAGAATTCCCTAACATAAAATCAAAAAACCTTGAAAAATTCGTAATAAATCAACTAAAGCTCAAAATTAAAATCTAAAATGGTAGAGATGCTCTTAGGCACTGGTAGAACATATGAAGTAAAAAAAACTCACCCGAACCAAAAATGCTTACTATTCACGAGGGTTGGAAATCGAAAATTTCAAGCATTTCCTTCCATGAATTCCATTTTTGAGAGGTGTTAAAGGTTGTGGAGGCACCAAAAATATTTTTAATGATGCAAAAGTGAGCTTCAATAGGAGGAGGAGCAAAAATAGAGGGGTTTAGGGAGAGAAAGCTGTTGGCTTTCATGAGGGAGGAGAGTAAAAAGAGAAATGTTGACTTTTTTTAAGAATTTTGACCCTTTTTATATTTTTCAAAAATTAATTATTTTCTATTTTTTCCCTCTCTTTTCCTCCAATTTCCTCCTTTTTAAAACCCAATTAATTGCCAATTTTATTCATAAAATTCACTTTTATTATCCCTTATAATCCTCTAAAAATTGAAGTTCAAAAAATAAGGAAAGATAATTAAATTCAGTAGTTTTAATGTTACTCGATTTTTGTAAAAATACTTCTCAATATTTAAAAATTCCAATTCTAGTGCCAATGGCCTAATTAGAATTTTTACATTTCAGGTTGTATAAATCCTAGAATTTTCTAAGCAACTTTTGAATATTTTATGGTTCAGCTAAAGCTAGGTCACTATTCATATGACATTATCGTGTAAATTTGCAGTCATTTTTAACCACTTAAATGACCTCATTTTAACTTCAAATTTCAGCTATAATTATGTTCTAATTAGTACTTCTATTTAGTAAAGTTTGTGTCCTCAACCTTGAGAATACTATTCACATCCCGAAGAGTACTATTCATAATACTAGGATTTTTTGGGCATTACACTTGGGCTGCAGATGAGTGCCATGGGGTTCATACATACATACATCACATGACATTGTATTGCTTGAGGCTAATGTCTATTTCTTGATATATATTAAAGATGAGTGAATAGAGACAATTTGGTAGTGCTAATAAGGTAAAAAGTAATGCCCCCATAATAGTTCAAGAGGTAGCAAGCTCAGAGGTGCCTATACCTAGTGATGCAGCATAGCCTGCACCTACCCGGCTAGCATAAGTACAATTAGCATTGTTATAATAGATGGTTAAAGTATTTAGGTAGGTTCCTGTAATAGTCACCCCACCTCTAAAACCAGCACCATAATAACCACCAGTACCACTAGCAATTCATAAAACATATTTAGAAGTTGTAAAAAAGATGGGGGTAGTCGATTTTCTAGGAACGAATAGAGATGATTCCACCACAATAGAATACTAGCTCGAGAGAACTGAACAAATAATGTAACAACTGAAGTGCACACTAGAAGAGAAGCTAATTTGTGCCACATCCTTATTGCAGGAAGAAGGTTATTGTTGGCTGAAAATAGTTGTAGAAAAGAAGACTCTAACAGACTTAACTTTTCACTTCTTTCTTCAGGAATTTAAGAAGAGGTACATTATAAAGGGTTATCTAGAGAAAAAGAGATAGTAGTTTTTGGACCTAAAATAGAGAGGCATACTAGTGTTAGAATATGAAAAGGAGTTTGCTAGACTCAGTAGATATGCAATAGAAATTATCCTTATGGAAAAAGAAAGACATAAGAGGTTTGAAAAGGACCTTGATATTGATATTCCACTATTGGTGGCAGTAAACAAGATTAGGGAATTTGCACTAGTTGTTATAGCCTACATAGTGGAGGACATATTAAAAGAGAGAAGAGAAAACTTTAAGAAAAAGAGATCCTTTACAGTGGTCTAGGCCAGTGCCACACCAGAAGTAAGTAAAAAGCAAAAGGGAGGCCTTAGCATGCAGACACTGCAAAAGTCAGCCCCAGCTTAGAAATCAGGGCTAGCTAGGTAATTTAGGCCTCAGTTATAGTAGAGACCAGCCACAAGTGCTCTAATTTCCATTGCTAGAAGTGTATTACCTATGTATGGCATATTTGGCAAGAGGCACAGAGGCATCTATTAAAGGTATACTCTAGAAGCTTGTTATAGATGTGGTTTTAGGTGCCACTACTAGAAAGATTTCCCGTTGAGATCTAATGCTGAAATTCTACATAACTCTAAGCCTTATCACCAACACCAGCTAGGAGTCAAAAGGAAAGCATAGGAGATAAAGCCAGGATAGGCTAGAGAACAGAGGCTAGAGCATCAGCTTGTCGATACACCATTTAAGCTTGAGAGGAGACAAACTCTATAGATGTTATTATTGGTACATTTTACTTCTTTGACTCATCTATTTTGGCACTAGTTGGCCTAGCGTCCACACATTCTTACATTTGCACTATAGCAGCACAAGATAAAGGACTACAATTAAAACCTTTAGATATAGAGATTATTGTCAGTAACCCTATAGGGTAACATGTGATAGTGAATAAAGTATACAAGGATTATCCTTTAATTGTCCAAGGGCACATCTTCCCTCACTAATCTTATTAAACTACCCTTCAATGAATTTGATATCATACTAGGCATGGACTAATTATACGAGCATAATGCCATAGTGGATTGTAGACAAAAGAGGCTCACTCTCTAGATAGCAGATAGAGAGCAAATCATAGTAGTGGTAGAAAGAATATACTTCTTGTCCAATGTACTCTCTGTAGTGATAATAATGAGATTGATCTAGAAGAGTTGCCAAGCATTTCTAACACATGTAGTTGATATAAATAGATGGGGCCTAATGTTAGCTAAATATTAATAGTAGCAAAATTCCCAAACATCTTCCCAGATGAATTGCCAGGGTTACCACTTGAACGTGAGATTAAATTTGCCATTGAGGTGTAACCAAAGCACAACACCAATATCAATAGGCCCTTATAGAATGGCACCTATAGAGCTAAAAGAAATAAAGGTATAATTACAGGAGCTATTAGATAAATGGTTTATCAGACCTAGTGTTTCACCTTTAGGAGAACTAGTCCTATTTGTAAGGAAGAAGGATGGTTCACTACGGCTATGTATAGATTGTAGATAGCTCAATAAGGTAACCA
This sequence comes from Hura crepitans, assembly GCA_948208565.1. Taxonomy (NCBI): domain Eukaryota; kingdom Viridiplantae; phylum Streptophyta; class Magnoliopsida; order Malpighiales; family Euphorbiaceae; genus Hura; species Hura crepitans. The sequence continues at coordinate 10,236 of CANXYI010018900.1, forward strand.
TTAATATCAAATACCCACTGCCTAGAATTAATGACTTATTTGATTAGCTAAAATGATTTAGTGTATTTTCAAAGATTAACTTGAGATCTAGGTATCACTAACTCTTGATAAAGGAATCTAACATCTCAAAAATAGCATTCTATACTAGGTATGGACACTATGAGTTCCTCGTGATGCCATTTGGGCTTACTAATGCTCCAGCAACATTTATTAACCTAACAAATTAGATACTTAAATTGTATTTAGACCAGTTCATGGTAGTGTTCATTCATGATATCCTAGTGTATTCTAGAACTATGGAGGAACATGAATAACATCGCAAGCTAGAATTACATACATTGATAAAGAAGTAGTTGTATGCTAAATTGAGCAAATATGAATTCTAGCTAAATGAAATAGTATTTTTTGGACACATCATGTTAGATGATGGAATCGGGGTGGATCCCAGCAAAATCAATGCCGTACTAAAGTGAAAAGCCCTAAGAAATATGATAGAAATTAGAAGCTTTTTAGGATTAGATGGATACTATAGGCAATTTGTTAAGGGTTTTTTAATGATTGCTACTCCTATTACACGATTATTGAGAAAGGAAGTGAAATTTGTGTGGGATTAAAAGTGTGAAGAAAGCTTTGATAAATTGAAAGCTATGTTGATAGAAGTCCCATTGTTACATAGTCATAGCTTAGGAAAGGCTTTGTCATATATAATAGTGCCTCTTATAATGGACTCAAGTGTGTGTTAATACAAAATGGTAAATTGGTAGCTTATGCATCCAAATAATTGAAACTACGTGAGAGGAACTACCCAACTCATAATTTGTAGTTAGTAGATATTATCTTTTCCTTGAAAATATAGTGGCATTATCTATATAGTGAGAGATGTTACATGTATACAGATCATAAAAGCTTGAAATATTTGCATACTTAGAAGGAACTAAACCTGAGACAATAGAGGTGGATAGAGTTGATCAAAGACTATGATTACTTGCTTGACTACCATTTTGGATTGGTAAATGTGGTAACAGATGCATTGAGGTAAAAACTCTTATGTATCATGAAAACAATGAATGTCTAGCTACAAAGTTGAGAATATAGGGCCTTGATAACTAAATAGCAAGTAAAGCCTACCTTAAACAAGTAAAAAAAGTCTAGAAAGATGATAATCAACTTTAAGATGTAATGGGTTTGATAAAAAAAAAGGGAAGCCTACTGAGTATAAGATCAAAGTAGATGGATGTCTATATTATCATAATTGATTATGTGTACCTAATAAAGAAGGCATTAAGAGATAGATTTTGTAAAAAGCCCACAGTTCTCCTTATGTGATACATCTCGAGAGCACGAAGATGTACCATGATTTGAAACCTTATTATTGGTAGCGAAGAATTTAGAAGGATATAGTTGAATATGTGACTTGATGCCTCAAATGCTAGCATGTAAAAGCTAAACACTAAGTTCCTTCAAGATTGTTTCATCCTATAGCAATACCAAAATTAAAATGGGAAAAAGTTACCATGGACTTCATATTTGGATTACCCATGATAAGGAGCAAATGTGATATAGTATGGGTGATTATGGATAGGCTGACTAAAACAGAGCACTTCATTCTAGTAAGGATGGATTTTTCTCTAGAAAAGCTTACAGAACTATATATTGATGAGATAGTTAGACTATATAGAGTACTAGCACATAGCCAAAATACATGAAATACCAGCATCTATTATTTCAGATCGGGACCCAAGGTTCACATATAGATTTTGGAAGAAATTACATGATGCCTTAGGTAGTCGACTCACTTTTAGCATAATGTTCCACCCATAAATTGATGGCCAATTATAACGGGTGATTCAAGTGTTGCAACATATGTTGAGAAACTATGTCATTGAATTTATAGGCAACTAGGATCAATATTTATCCTTAGTAGAATTTACATACAATAACAACCGTTAGTCAAGCCTAGGAATAGCTCCATATGAGGCTTTATATAGAAGAAAAAGTAGGACCCTACTATGCTGGGTAGAGTTAGGTGAAAACAAGTTGATGGGGTTGGATTTGATTAAAGATGTTGAGGAGATAGTTAAAGTCATTGAGGATTAGTTGAAAGTAGCAATAGACAGATAGAAATCATATAAAGATTTGAAGAAAAAGCCAATTGAATATAAAGTTAGAGATTAAGTCTTCTTGAATGTGTCATGTCACCTTGAAAGGAAATACTTTAATTTGGTAAGAAAGGCAAACTAAGCCCAAGATTCATTGGTCCATATAAAGTAATTGAACATGTGGGGCCAGTGGCATATAGATTAGTATTACCTCTAAAATTACAATATATCCATGATATTTTTCATGTGTCAATACTAATGAAATATAGATAAGACCCTTCACATGTTCTTTCAATAAAGGAGATAGAGGTACAATCAGATTTATCATATGAAGAAGACCAATCCAAATCTTAACATATGAAAAAAGGACGTACGCAAGAAAATAATCCCATTAGTGAAAGTACTGTGGAAACATCATGATTCATAAGAAGCAACATGGGAAAGTGAACAATAGATAAGGGAGTAATACCTACAGTTGTTTAAACTAGGTAAATTTTAAGGATGAAATTTCTTAAAAGGGGAAGGAATTGTAATGCCCAAAAATCTTGATTTTGTGAATAGCACTTCCTAAGGCATGAATAATATTTCTTAGGCAATTGGGTCACACTGAGGTTGTCGAGGGGGAGTGCTAGTCATAAAAATGTGGTGGGCAAAAATAATGATGAAAATGAAGTTATTTGCACTAAGCACTAAATTAATAAAATTTTTTGCACTGATATCTAGTAAATACTTGTGATACCCCTTACCCAATCTAATCACCGGACCCAATTAAAGTGTGACAAACAACCAAAATCCAACTCACTCTATTTACCTCATACTTAATTTTCATATAACTTGAAACCTTTCTCATCAAACTTATATATAAACTTATATAAAACCTATCTTAACAAAAACCTCATTTAAGGTTTACTAATAGGGTCCTAATGTTGAAAATTTGACAACATAATAGCTATATCGGGACACTATCCCAAATAGTAACCCATCTAAGAACAACACATCTATTATATCAAAACATCTCTCATCATTATCTTGGTCCATCTGACTATATAGTCTTAACATAATCTCAATCACAAATAGACATAAAAATCAACATTCATCTCATAACCATTCCATTCCATACAAAAATAATATATATATATATATACATACATACATACATATTACAAGTGTAATGCTCGTAAGCTAAGGTTTTATGAATAGTACTTTTTAGGCCTGAGGGATGTTCCCTACAGTGCGGGGCATCATTTCGAGTCCAAGGACTAGCATATTGGTCATAAAACTTTGACGTGCTTGAATGTGGGTAAAATTAAGGACTTTAAAATTTAATAGAACCAATAAATCATTTCGAGTCAAGAACTCCTGTATGTAGAGGTAAAATGAGGTTTTGCCGAGACAGCTCTGGGAGGTGCCCGAACAGAACCACAAATATCATACCCTGAACCTCAAAAATTCCACTCAATATCATGGAGAAGGAATTATAATTTTTTGAGGTCGTTTAATATTTTTTTCAAAATATTTTATTCCAACGGGTGAATAGTGCCAAAAAGTCAACTATTGACTGTCGACTTAAAATTTTATATGGGCCCTAGTTCCACTAAGCGAGAATTTTTAAAACTAAAATGAATATTTTTGGAGGTCCAAGGAATATTTTATGAATTTTTGAAGTTTAAAATCGCATAGGGTGAATAGTAACCCTAACTCCCGAAGGAGTTTTGGGCTGAAATTTTACAGGACCCTTAATGAATTTATTTGAGGAATTTTAGGCCAAGAATTATAATTTTTTAGGTCTATAGAAATTATTTTAAATTTTCAAATTTAAAAGAAAAATTATATTAATTTAGGTTATCCGATCGACACGTGGTGCAGTCGTGGCCATCCACCTTCCACATATACCTAAGGGGACATGTGTGGGTGTGTGGATAGTAGGAAAAAAGGCCTTCTCCTTCCTTCTCCCATCCATGGCCGACGCCATACACCATAAGTCCTCCACCATTTTTCTTGCACTTTCTCTCTCCTCCCACCATAAAAACCCATAAAAATTATATGGTTCAGAACCTCCATGACACCCTGAAGACATTTCAAGTGATAGAAGTGGAAAAGGAGGTCCAAAAAGTGAGCTTTGAGCACTTAATGAATAGTGCCAAAATGATGTGTAAGCGTTTCTTTTTAAGGTCTCTTATTTTTCCCAAAAAGTATTTGAAGTGTAGAGGTTGTCTATGGAAAGAGATTTTAGTTTGGTGCTGTGTATAATTTTGTAGGAATTTTCAAATGTTGAACCTAGTTTGAAAGTATTGAAATTCGTGATTCAAGGTGGAGGGAGATGAATCCAATGCTTCTAGAGTAGCTCCGACATGACAATGAGTCTGCTATAAGTCAATTTAATTGAAACATATGATGTATGTTAGGAAAATATGGAATTTGGAGTATGAATATGT
>CANXYI010018912.1:0-10200 GCA_948208565.1 Hura crepitans
TTTGACCCTTTTCAGGCCCGTCAAAGTTTTATGACCAATATGCCAGTCATCGGACTCGAAATGATAACCCGCACCACGGGGAACATCAATCGGGTTCCGAAGGCACTGTTCATAAGACGTCGACCGGCGGACGTTACAATAGAGGACTGAAATATGAGCATGTAAATATAGATATAGAAGTCAGTAATCTTATAACATAAAGTGTGAATGTGAACAAGGTGTATGGATAATGTCTTTTAGTGATCTAGGAATGTCTGTGTCTTATGGAATTGGTTGAATTACCTTTTCATAAGTTTGATGTGATTTTAGGAATGGACTAGTTATCTGAACATTAAGTTATACTTGACTCTAAACACAAGAGGCTGACCCTCTAAACTATAGAGGGACAGATAGTGATAGTTGTGGGTGAGAGAAACTATATGAATAACCTCATTTCAGCTATTACAATAAGGAAACTCATCCGAAAAGAGTGCAAAGGTTACTTAACCCATGTTATTGACACTAATGTTTCCATCCCAATACTTGAACAAATTCTAATAGTGTTTGAGTTTCTTGATAAGTTGCTAGGTTTGCCTCCCTAGTGGGAGCTAGATTTTGAAATTGAGGTGTATCCTAGTATAACTCCTATTTCTATTACTCCTTACCAAATGGCACCTACTGAACTAAAAGAATTGATGATGTAATTGCAGGAATTGTTAGATAAGGGTTTCATCAAACCCAGTGTTTCACCTTGGGGAGCACTTGTTTTGTTTGAAAAGAAGAAAGATGGCTCGCTTTGACTGTGTATTAATTCCAAATAGCTCAACAAGGTGAAAGTGAATAAAAAAATCTTTTGCCCAGAATAGATGACCTCTTTTATCAGTTGAGAGGTGCAAGTGTATTTTTCAAGATCGACTCGAGATCTGGGTACCATCAACTAAGAGTTAAGGAGGCTAATATTCCTAAGACTACATTCAGAAATAGATATGAGTACTATGAGTTTTTGGTGATGCCATTTGGTCTTATGAATGCCCTGGTAACCTTCATGGATTTAATTAATAGAGTATTTCAACCTTACCTAGATGAGTTTGTGGTGGTATTCATTAATGATATTTTGGTATATTCTAAGACCAAGGAGGAACATGAACATCATCTCAAGGTTATGTTATAAAACTTGAGGGAGAAATAGCTATAGGCCAAGCTGAGTAAGTGTGAATTTTAGCTGAATGAAGTAACTTTTCTAGGACACATAGTGTTAGTAGAAGGCATCAAAGTAGACCCCAGTAAGGTCAAAGCAGTGTTAGAGTGGGAACCCCTGAGGAATATGATAGAGATACAGAGTTTCCTAGGATTAGTTGGGTATTATAGAATGTTTATGAAGGGATTTTCCTTAATTGCAGCTCCTTTGACAAGACTGGTTAGAAAGAGTCTGAAATTTAAGTGGGATGATAAATGTCAAGCAAGTTTTGAGAAGCTAAAAAAGACACTGACATAAGCTCCTATCCTAATTCAACTTGAATAGGATAACGACTTTGTAGTGTATAATGATGCCTCACTTAATAGCTTTGTGTGCTGATGCAAAAGGGTAAGGTAGTAATATATGCTTTAAGATAGTTAAAACCACATAAGAAGAATTATCCTACTCATGACTTGGAGCTAGTTGCTATTGTTTTTGCATTGAAAATTTAGAGGCACTACTTGTATGGTGAGAAATGTTACATCTATATAGACTATAAACGTCTAAAATACCTTTCAACTCAAAAAGAACTTAATTTGAGATAGAGAAGATGGCTGTAACTGATTAAAGATTATGACTACTTAATATATTACCACCTAGGGAAAGCTAATGTGGTAGTAGATGCTTTATGCAGGAAATTTATGGTGACTTTGAGATCTATGAATGCTAGATTGCAATACACTAAGGAGAATGTTGTGCTAGCTAAGTTATAAATTAAACTAGATTTTGGACAGTAGATAAAAGAAGCACAAGGTAAAGATGAGTCATTGATACATTTTATAAGTAAAGTCCAAGAGGGGAAGGCACCAGGATTTGACCTAAGTAAGAATGGATGTCTATATTCTTAGGGCAAGTTATGTGTACCTAGTATAGATAACCTGAGATTATAGATACTAAAAGAGGCATATGAAGCTCCTTATTCTCTACACCCTAGTAATACTAAGATGTATTTGGACCTAAAGCCTTAGTATTGGTGGTTAGGTATAAAGAGAGATGTGGCAGAGTCTATTGCCAGATGTTTGACATGCTAGTAAGTAAAAGCAGAGCATTAAGTTCCTTCTGGATTGCTGGATCCTATAGCAATACCAAAATACAAGTGGGAAAAGGTGACAATGGACTTTTTAATGGGATTGCCTATGACTAGAGGCAAGTGTGATGTTGTATGGGTGATTATTGATAGACTGACCAAGATAGTTCACTTTATTCATGTCAGAATAGATTATTCACTAGAAAAGTTAGCTTAAATATACATTGAAGAGATTGTTAGACCTCATAGGGTACCTATGGCAATCATTCTGATAGAGATCCCTGATTCACTTCAAAGTTTTAAAAGAAATTACATGAAGCCATAGGTACTAAATTGACCTACAATAAAACCTTTCACCCTTAGATAGATAAGCAATCAGAAAAGGTGATATAAGTGCTTGAGGATATGTCACGTAGCTGTGCCATTAAATTTAAAGGCAGCTGGGATCAATACTTATGTCTAGCTAAATTTGCCTACAATAACAACTATTAAACTAGTTTAGGCATGGGCCCATATGAAGCACTATATGGTGAAGGTGTAAAACTCCTTTATTCTAGAGTGAGATTGAGGAGAATAAGATATCAAGAGTTGATCTAATTAGAGATACAAAGGAAAGGGTTAAGCTTGTTAGAGAAAGGTTGAAAGTTATAGCTAATAGGTAGAAATCTTATGCTGATTTGAAGCGAAGGGATATTGAGTATACTATTAGTGAAAAAGTGTTCTTAAAGTTGTCCCTATGGAAAAAGGTCTTCAAATTTAGGAAAAAGGGGAAGTTGAGCCCTATATTTATTGGACCATATAAAACCACAGAAAGAGTAGGACCTCTAGCATACAGACTAGCCTTGCCATTTGAGTTGTCATATATTCATGATGTGTTTCATGTCTCAATGTTATGGCAATATAGATTAGTTCCATTCCACATATTCCAACAATAGATGTTGAAATATAGCTAGACTTGAGCTACGAAGAAGAACCAATATAGGTACTAGCCAGGGAAGTGAAAGTAGTTGGGGAGTAAAGCCATTCCTTTGGTTAAAGTGCTCTGGAGGCATCATAATGTTGAAAAAGCTGCATGGGAGGCTGAAGAGTAGATAATGACTCAATATCCACACCTATTCACTCTAGGTAATTTTAAGGATGAAATTTCTTAAGAGGAGAAGAATTGTGATGCTTGTAAGTTGAGGCTCTGTGATTAGTACCACTAAAGCCGAAAAGTGTTCTCAAAGTGTCGGGTCACCTTTATGAGCTTCGAGGTAAGGGTACTAGTAATGAAACTTTAAGGGGCCATAAAATGATGAAAATGGCTTAATTTAAAGATTTAGTAGAACTAATAATTATTTTAGGCTACAATCTAGTGGGCTATAGGCTTAGATGGAGTCGGGTTGAGAATGACCTAAGATGTGCCTAAACAGACCTAAAAATGCCATAACCTGAAGGTTAAAAATTCCCATAAGTCCAATGGTGAAAGAATTTTTGAATCTGAGGTCATTTGCAAATTTTCTTAATTTTAAGGTTTTGCACGTAAATTAAGGTAATTAGTTAACTATCCTATCGATAGAATTTGCCTGTGAAATTTTATGAACCTCTAAATGGGACTAATTAAGGATTTTTAAAATAAATACAATTATTTTTGGAGGATTTTGTGATTTTTAAAAATTCCTCAAAGTTTCTACCAAAATCGAGCTTTTCGGGGTGCTCGGGTGGTGTGTGACCCTACCCATGCCACCTCACCACCTATATAAGTCCCCATTTGACACCTAAATGTCCACTTGAACATACCCACTCACCACCCTCTTTCTTCTCCTTCTTCCTCTTCTTACTATCCCGATGCCATTTCCACTTGGAAGCCATAATTTTTGCTTCATTTTGTAAGCTTTCCCCTTGCCTATTTCCACCAAAAATTCCCTAATTATGTTGTGAATGGACTTGTGAAGGTGTTGAAAGCTATAGGAGTGCGTAAACCTTAAGAAAAATTTAAGAGAGCTTAAGCTATATATCAAAGGGGACCAAAAGTGCAACTTTTGATATATAAGTAATTCAACCTTTTTTAATTTATTTCTTAGGGGATTTGATAATTCTAAGAATGCCTATATACTTGGAATTTGATTTAGAGGCGTGTGTGATTTTTGATGGTAAGCTGGCGTGAATGGGAGAAAGGACCAAGTAAGCTGTGTGGTGATTTCTTTCAAGCTTGAAGTGAAGAAATCATCTCCCTTGGTAGTGACGTAAGTGAATTTAAGGCTTTTAAAGCATGTGTGATGGAATTTTTATGAATGAATCTTAGAATCTTTGTATGAAAGTAGTGGAAAATAAGGCTAATATGTGTGAGTTGATAGACTAGGCATGTAATTAGGATAATTGTATATAGAATGAATGCTTGGAATGGTAATTGGGTGAAAAGAGTGCATGGAAGGGTAAGGTTCCTATTTAACCAAGAGGTGTGCATATGGTGTCTGAAGTTCATGGCTTGCTAAGGTAGTTATAGCATGACTTCTAAGATATTTGACATGAGTTATATTTGAACTATATGTGTATGTGGTAAGAATTGTGAGTATTGGTGTGTGGCTTTATTAGGCCGAGAGGTGCCTTAGTGTGCAAGTTAAGTGTATGGCATGTGTGCTTGGCATTTTGTATGGAGTATGGCTTGTTAGTGATAGCCTTTTAGGTGTAGGTGAATGAATTGGTGAATAAAGTTTGTGTGTGTGTGTGCTTAGTGTGATCAAGGCATAATCAAAGTGTGAATTGGCTTAGTTTAAATGTTAATGGCATTATGTGTGTGTAGGCATGCTTGTGTGATGTGAAAATGTGTATATGTGTGCTTGAATGTGATTAAAAGCTTTTTTTACGTAATGTGAGGCTATTGGTTGAGAGCTATGCAAGGCTAAATGGCGTGAAAATAAGGTATGGTTTAACTAGCATATGTGTGTGAAATGGCATAACATATTTAGCATTGATGTGGCAATGTTTGTATGGAATGACTTAAGTAAATATGCACGTGTAATAAGTCATGAAATGCTTGAATATGAGATACCTTTTAAGGTTAGAAAATGGTAAAAAAGAGCACTTCAAATTGGCTTGTAACGGCATGAAAAATTGACTTGTAAATGGACTAGTTTTGGCATGCAATTAGTGCCTTAAAGTGGCCTAACTTGTAATGTTTATGTGATGTAGTATGGAAGCCACTATTATGGCAATGTGAGACATATTTTTAAGCTTGGCTTTAGGCCTATGAAAAAGCATGATCATGAGTGCAAATGGCACTGAAAAAGGACTAGAAAAGGGCCTAAAATGGCCATCGCAAAATAAAAAAATGATCTATAACAGTCTCATTAAAAATGATTTTGGGACCCTATTTAAAATAATTGCTTAGCATGTGAATAATTGAGCTAAAATAATGGACTAGACTTGATTTAATATGCCTTTAATTATACCTTCAGAAATGAGTTAAAATAATTCAGAAAATTTGACCTGTAATTGTCCAGTAGGGCTAAAAATGACCTGTAACTATCCAAGTCAAAATTTGGCTGTCAAATAAAAGTTGTAACTATTTATTTTTGGACTTGTAATATTATAAAAAGATGATCAATAAAAAAATAAAGATAAAATTAAGTTAGGTGGCCCATTAGTTATACACTCACTGGATGGGTTCATCGGTCAACTTAGGGATTAGCAACTGCTAGATTGTCTGTTTATCAGACTGGGTTGGTGATGCGATTGAGGTTCATAGTTGGGCCATTGCACTAGCCTGCAGGGCAGATACTCTATATTGCTAGCACTATTGACTATTTATTAGACTATGCCGGTGTAGCAATGAAGGTCCTTAGAGGGGCCACTGCACTAGTCTGCTGGGCAAACTAGGATGAATATTCTTGACATGATATGTTGCCATTAGGAGGTCTACGGACTAATCCCTATGCATAATTGGTCATTATTTTTGCCTTTTGGGTAGTTCCTGTGAACTAATCCTTTTGGTTGTATGAGGTTAGTTTAGCGGTCAAGGTTAAAATGTGGGCTATTGCACATATCTCAGTTCCCTCTTAGTCTAGTGTTTGTAAATGTCATCTATCTAGTTAGGCTTATGAAATGGAATTAAAGTACAATAAAACACAAGTGCATAATAATTGATGATAATTTTAATAAATATACCATGATGGCATTTTGGTAATTTTGAAGTAAATATGGCATATCATCTGAATGGCATCAATCACCTAGCAAGTTACTTATGCACTACACTTAGATCATTATTTTATGATTGCATGTGTGTGTTAATGCACATGGCATGTTTTAAATGATTTAAATTCACACCTGAGTTTTATAACATACCCATGTTGTGGTGTACAAGTAGCAAGGATAAGCAAGCTAGCCTCGATGATTGTGCATCATAGCCATACATGTGTTGAAGGGTAATAGAGTTGCTTTTCTTTTTATTATTGGCACTCATGTAAATTCTATAGGAATGGGTTAGCATGCATAGGAGTTGCTATGTTTGTATATAACTATAGATGTAATATATATAAACAGGTGTTCTACTGGTTAGGTTGCTTGATTGTTTGATAACTGTGGGCCTGAGGCCCTATGTGTGTGATTTTGATATCTATGTGATGTGTACTAATGTTTATTGGGGGACTAGAAGTGTCTAGATGGAGGTTGAATGGAATGATTACAGAAGTGTTTTTAATAGGTGAAAAAAAATATTTGGTATGTCACCTAGCTAGCCGCTGTGCTGTTTAATTTTTTGTAACTTGCAAAGTGTCTATGAATGGTTTCTCTAAGTATTTTTAGACCATCTATGAACATGTTTAAGGTTTAGACTAGAAATCTAAGCAACATCCAATAAAATTCTAGTACAATCCATAAGTGTTAAGGAGTTTACCTCTGGAGAAATTCTAAGATAGGTGACCTGGCAGAAAGTGCATCACCTATGGAGTTTCTTCAAGAATCCGATAAGGGGTGTCACATGAATAGTATTTTTAGAGTAATCGGGTCACACTGAGGAAGCCAAAGGGGAGTACTAGTCATAAAAATTTGATGGGCAAAATAATGATGAAAATTAAATAATTAGAACTTTTAGCAAAACTAATAAATTATTTCACGCTAATATCTAGTGAATAATGACATTAGTTCACATCGAGCTAGGAATTGCTCAAGATGTGCTCGGATGAATCTAAAAATAGCATACCCTAAAGGTAAAAAATTCTAAATAATCCAATGGTGAAGGAATTGGAATTTTTTAAGGTTGTTTGATATTTAATTAGACTTTCTTAACTATGTGAGCGAATAGTTTACCTAGTTTTCTTTGGAGTTTTAACCCAAGATTTTAGGGGTCCCTTAATTGAGTAAATCATTAATTTTTTGCATGAAAGCATGATTTTTAGAGACTTTTAAAATTTATTTTGCATTTTTGAAGTTTAAAACATATATAAAATTAACTAGGGTCATTTGATCGCCATATGGCTCGATCATGGCCATCCACCAATATAATATATATGTGCTATGGTGTTTTCATGTGTATGGTGGCTAGATGCACTAATCTTCTTCTTCAAATCCTTGAAAAACCAAAGTTAGCTTATGCACACTCTCTCTTCTCTCTTCTTTTCTTCATTTATTACTCAAAACATATCAAAATCCTTTATATATTATAGGGAAATTGATCCTTACGATGTTTAAAACCCAATTCTAGCTTTCATTTTGTTAGAAAAAAGTGGTTTTGAGGAGAAATTAAAGCTTTAATGGTTTAGGGTTTTGAACCCCTAAATTGAATCGAAATGTGTTTCAAAAATTAGGCATTTTTCTATATAACAAGATAAGCTCTAGTTCAAGGATTTGTATAGGTTTTGAAATTAGATGTGTATATATTTTTTGTGATTTTTTTTATTTTTCATATATTATAGAATTTAGAAAATGAGCAAAGGCATGATGATCGAGGTGAAAAGAGGCTGTAGGATCGATCATGAGGCAACATAGAGCATCTTTATAAATGTATTTGATAAAACTTGTTCCTATTTACTTGAAAATTGTGATTTCTATTATAGGTGTATTTTTAGATTTGGGTGGATTTAGGGGTTAGTGCAACCCTAAATTGGTCACTAGGGTATTTTGGGGTTTGAAGAATGACAACTGACAGAATGAAAAGCTGATGAAAAATGAACAAAATATAGAGGATTGAAAATGGAGAACATAATATGGAATAGGTAAGGACGTAGTGGTAATTTTTTAAATTATTGTATAATAGGTGTACATTGGATCTTAATAACCTGAAACAAATAGTTATCAGTAATGTTAGAATGTACACTGGTGTTGGCACAAAATGATCTACGCATAAGACTAATATATATGTACCTATGAATAAGTATAGGATGTATTACATGTATATCTATGTGTGTATTAAAACATAATGTGTGATGTTGTAAAGGTGACTATAATTGGTACATAACTGGTAAATAAATGTGGCAATAGAGATAAGGAAGTAAAAATATGAGTGTGGCAAAGTACCATATTAACTTGATGTAACAATGTGCATAATGGACTCGTAATGTAAATAATAAAGACAATGTTAATAAGGTATTATAAAGAAATCAAAATTCAACTGATGAATTGGGTAAACAATAAATAATTAGAAGGAGGGCCTAATGGCCCATATACACTAGACAGTTTGCTAGATAGGTTTATTGGTCCACTAGGAGATAATAGCTATTAAGGCATTTCGGTACCTATTTACCCATTGTAAGTCACCCTATTGAAACCTCTATGGTTAGGATTAAGACCTTTGTGATTAGGATTAAGACCTCTGTGGTTAAGATTGAGACCTTTATGGTTAGGATTAAGACCTCTATAGTTAGGATTAAGACATTCATGGTCAAGATTTAAGACCTTTATGGTCTAAAGACCTATGTGGTTAGGATTTGGGATTTATATAGTTAAGAGACCTATGTGGCCTAGATTTGAGGCCTTCATTATCAGGAGACCTTTATGGTCAGGATTGAGACCTTCGAGTTAGTATTTATTAATTGTATTAGAGCTCTATATATTGATATCTAGTTACCGAACTAGTGTAGTAGTCTAGAGGTCCTAAATGTGGATCACTGCATAATCAACCTTGATATCTAGTATTTGGATATTTGTCTCCTAAATATGGCCTAAAACATGAATAGCATTAATGCAACTTAAAGGTATAAGATATGGATAACAATATAAGTGAAAATTAGGTAAATGGCTCAAGGCTTAGTAGAAACATCATAACTTAGTAGGGTTAATAACACATAAGTTAATAAAAATAAACACATACATAAGGAAGAATTTAACTTGATACATATACTTAACTATGAAATGATAATAGGATTCAATTAACTAGAAGCAACATAGGTAAGAATTTAACCTAAAAGATAAAGGCATGAATGGGAGTTTAGATACATAAGGACATAAATGCATGGTTAAATGTGTGCATGTTTTATTAGAATACACCACTAAGCATATTGCTTAGTGCATCGTGTTTTCTCAGTGCATAGGACGTAGATAGATCCAGCATTAGCCTGAGCCTGAAGAGAGAAAGTGCAGTTGAGACAACCTCCCCAGCTGGTATATGTCTAATATAGCTTTTGTGTGATGTCTTATTAAAGAGTGGCACTTTCATGTACATATGTAGGGTATGGGTCCAATAAAGTTACATGCATGTATATACATCTACCTTGTATATGTAAACTATACAAATAAGTGTCTATAATATATAATTATTATGGGATGTATGCTTGTTATAATAAGATATTGAGATCATTATACATGTGTTGTGACTGATGATGTGATGTGATAATGATGTGTGCTAACTGATGATGTTAGATGGTCAGAAGGACCCAAGAGGCTATGATTAGGTTTGGGAACATTATAAAAGTTCTATTTTCACAAGTTTATTTTAGGACATATCATCAGACAACTGTTATGCTGCTGGAATTTCATAAGACAA
>CANXYI010018924.1:0-11499 GCA_948208565.1 Hura crepitans
GCTAGGCAATTACCGTTAATTCCTTTGGAATTACGGGTAATTGTCAAGTCAAATAATAATTAATGAATAACCTACTTTCTGGATGTACAAATACGCTATTATATCTTTTAATTTATACCATTTACTTCTATTACATGCAAAAGTGGTATAGATGATAAAATATAATGATGTGTCCTTGGTTGATACAAGACTGATAAACATTATAATATACATAGACAACATATTATAAAGGCATAAATAAGATCTAAAATTTTGGACCATTTTAGTATAGAAGATCAGAGGTCATGGTGTAAAGGCCAGTTGGTGACTTCACTAACAACTCTTATCCCCAGTAAAAATATCATAATCTCTATAGTGGTGACTCTACTAGGACCCGGAATAATAATCTAAAATTGCCCAAATAATATGTCATCCAAATATTTTAATTTTTATCAGTCTCATGCACTGTACTCTTTTAAACTATGTCTCTATTTCCCTTTATGGTGTTGTGAACCATAACCATATTTTCACTCAAGAATAGGGAAATGTTAGCATATCCATCACTCACGAGCCTCATGCCTTTGGGTATATAAAAAGATGAACTAATTAGTCCCTATTATCCTTAATTGCATAACCTATTATGAGGGATCTCTGCTTGTGAGAGCCACTAAGCCTTTTAACTAAAATTAAAAGCCTATGTAGATAAGCTTAACTGCTTTCCATAGGTTACATGACCCTAAGAGATTATGATTACATCTAATTGCTATATGGGCCTATTTTGTTTAGTCTCATTTGAAGTGGGGGCAAGCCCATTGTGCCTTTTATCCAGGATATGCCCAACCTAATTTCCTATCAAATAGAACATAAATGTTATAGGCCACTGTATCTTGTGCTTTAAATAATAAGAGGTCAATGGGCCTAATTAATCCCATGTTTAAACCTATGCATCCCCTAATGATGCTTAGGTAAGCCTACCTGGGGAGGTTGACTAAGACCATAACTATGGGTGAAATAAGGTTAGAAGGATAATTGTATGTGGTTATCTTTGTTGTATCACAAGAATACATTGCATATTATGCATCATTCGCCTTTCACATTATTTATATTGTACGTGCAACACATCTAACCTATTTTGTTCAGCCACTATTGATCCTTCACTCACTGCAAAATAAAAAATAGTAGGCAAATGCCTCAATTAAGTTAGCATAGAAGGACCCGTACAACCTAAGCGAGGAATTTTGTCTGCTGATAAATACATGACAAAAGTAATGTTCATGAAAGCAATGGCTGAAATGGAGAGAAGGATGATGATAGTTGTTACAAATGCTTTCTCCAACATATAGAATCCACAAGAGGTGGGACAAACTTCAGGTAGCCATAAGGGTAAGGAGATAGTAAGTGATGCAAAGGATGACTAATCTTTAGACAATGAAGTGCTGCAAGTAATTAAGGCCTAAAATAGGTTACCCCCTTCTAAGGTAGCAGAGAATTACAAGTTGAAAAGGTTGAATGAGAAAATAGAGGCTATATCTCATAAGTTCAAAAACATCGACTTGGATGACATTAGTCTAAGGCCTAACCGCCTCATACTTCATAAGTTCAAAATGCTTGACCTTAGCAAATTTGATGGAACCTCTGATCCTCGAACCCATTTGAAGCAGTATGCCATAGCCATAAAGGCCACCCATATAATAGAAGAACAAATTGTAAGCTTATTTAGCATGTCTCTTATAGGCCAAGCTCTCGATTGGTATCATTACCAAGAAAGAAAGGTTAAAGAAGATTAGAATGAGTTGGCAAGGGCATTCAACAAGCTATATGCTAATAATGCAAGTGCAAATATCACTTTGAAGGATCTAGAGCTGATAAAATAGAAGCCAAATGAAAGTTTTTCTAACTACCTGTAAAGCTAGAGGGAGAAGATCCTAAAAATGAGAAACAATCCGGAAGACATCGACCAGATTAAGATGTTCATAAAAAATGCTAATAGTTAAATGAATAGTGGGCTCACTACTAAGGGTATTACTACTTGGGAACAACTGAAGGACATTGCCATCGATATAGAGGTGAGTTATCAAAATAAGAGGTATAAGAGACCAAAAAATAACCCCACTTTCACAGGTGGTAACACTAGTGCCATTACCAAGATGACTGAACTACATGTAGTGCAAGGTCACATGTATTCTAATTTAGGTAAATCCTTGTCATGGTGTTTAAAGAAGCTCATTAAAGAGGGAAAGTTATAGCCACTTCTGCATCAGCCATTTAATGTACCATTACCACCCAATCATAGGCATAATTAACATTATACTTATCACCAATGAACCGAACATCTAACTAACAATTGCAAACACCTCAGAAGAGCTATCCAAGAACTTATTGATTCAAAACAAATTCCTAATCCTGAGGCTTATCAAACCTATTACCCAAAACACCACCTGTATGTGTCCTTAAATCTAGATTACCCAAAGAATATGTACTTAGAGAAATCAATAGGTTCGACTAGGCATCAAAATAGGAGTGAAGGTGTGTAAATCTATCCTTGTAACTAGTTTTTGGGATACTGAGGTTGACTATGAGGTTGGGGAGAGCAAAAACTTCTAGGATGAAACCTCTAATAAGGATTTTAAAGAGGGTAAGAGAGAACCAATTAGTGTTGTGGAAGAAGTAGTTGAGAGGGTAGAGAAGAATAGTCAGATCCTACCTGAAAAAGAACCTAAATCTAAAGGAAACAAGTATGAAGAGGTATTGAAGCAATTAAAGAAAACTCAGGCTAACATCAGTATATGGGACCTACTAATATCATACAAAGACTATAGGTAGAAAGTTGTTGAAGCCTTAGTTCCAGTAGTTATTTCCATAATAACTACCCCTAATGAGCTTGCACAAGTAATGAAGATAGTAAACATGGGCCTCATTACCTTCTCTGACACTAATTTACCCTTAGAAGGGAGGGAGCACAATAAACCTATCCTTATCAAATTTGAAGTAAATGGAAATAAGATGGGATGCACCACAATGGATGATGGTTCTTCTCTCTATTTTTATCCTGCCAAAATCTTATTAGGTTTAAAGATCGAGAAGAAAGATTTATCACCTTAAAGTATCATTATAAAAGCTTATGATGATACTAGAAGACAAGTCAAAAGGTCTTTTACAATCAGGGTACAAGTGGGACCTATCATTGATGAAGTCAAATTTACTATGATAGACATGCCAGCCACTTTTTCTATCCTATTAGGGAGACCTTGGTTTCATAAGCTTGGAGGAGTCCTTCCCACCTTACACTAGATGATTAAATTCCCACATGAAGATAACAATGTAACCATAAAAGCTGAAGTTAATCACGCTGTTTCCACCTTAGCTATTGCTAACTAGCCTTTTACTGGGTTTCATGTTTTGGGTATTTATGAAGATTACATAGATCCATCTATATCCAAGATGATAAAGAGGATGGACTTCTTCCCGAGTGCTGGTTTAGGGAAGAACTTGCAAGGTATAACTGAACCTCTGCAAATGCATACTCAAAAGGATATAAAGGCATTACGCTTAATCCAAGCAAAGGAGGGAACACAAGAAAAGGTAGTTATTTGAGAGATTATTTTGTCAAGCAAAAAGATGCAAAGTATGATGGGACTCCAGAACCTGCCATAGTAGAGGGATGCTACAAGCTAAGATTTAAAATCTTTGTTGATGTTATTGATTAGGAGTTAGGACATCACACTCAAATATAGTGGACTGAAGTAGTATTCCTAAAGCCACCAGCCATTGAGGTAGTCTATCCAAACCTCCCTGAGGACGTGCCTAATTTTGTTAAAGATTTTAATTTATTTTTAGATGAATTGTATCTTTGTGACCTCTTTGAGGTGAAAAATTTACTTTTTAATAAAATGAAGAATGAATTCACTTATTTGTGTGATCTTTCTCCTGATTATAGCATGCTTACAAATGATCATTACATGAGCACTTTTACATTAATTACATTAAAACTAATCCCTTTAATCTTGGCACAAATGAGCAAGCTAGAAATATATTAATTGCCTATGATACTATTATCGAGTAAAGAGAAATTTTTGAGAGACTGCTAAAGAAATATGAAAGAATTTTTGCCTGAAATTATGATGATATGCTAGGTATTGATCAAGAAATTGCTAAGCATGCCATCCCAACATATGATCACATTATCCCGATTGAACAAAAGCTCAGGAGAATGAGGCTTGAATGGGCAAAAAAAGGTAAAAAAGGAGGTAATCAAGTTACTTAAAGCAAAATTCATTAGAGAAATCATTTTCCCTACTTGGCTCACTAATATAGTCTTAGTACCTAGGAAGGATAGAAGGGTCAAGGTGTTTGTAGACTTTTGAGACCTAAACAAGGCATATCCAAAGGATGATTTTCCTTTACCCCATATAGATGTATTGGTAGACAGTGTAGCAATGGTAGCTATGTACTCATTCATTGATGGGTTATCTAGATATAATTAGATTTTGATAAAGGTAATAGACAAATGCAAAACCACCTTTATAACATAATGGGGCACATATTGCTACAAGGTAATACCTTTCAGGCTAAAGAATGTAGGAACTACTTATCAATAGATGGCCATTAAACTATTCCATGACATGATCCACAAAGAAGTTGAGGTTTATATAGATGATATGATGGTAAAATCTACTAAAAGAGAAGAACACTTCGAAGCATTGGAAAAGTTTTTCTAAAGGTTAGACCAATTCAATATAAGGCTCAATCCTAAGAAGTGTGTCTTTAAAGTCATGTTAGGAAAGCTATTGGGATTCATAGTAAGTAGATATGGAACTGAAGTAGATCCAAGCAAGGTAAAAGCCATTCTGGACATGCCTACTCTATAATTAGAAAAGGAGGTCAAGGGATTCCTAGGTAAAGTACAGTATATCAGTCGGTTCATATCTAAACTCACCTTAGTTTGTGAGCCTATATTCAATTTGTTATACAAAGGGTAACCAAAAGAGTGGAATGAAGACTGTGAGAAGGCTTTCTAATCTATTAAATGATATTTAACCAAGCCTCCTGTCCTAAAACCCTTTAAACTAGGAAAGTCCTTATTCTTGTATTTGCCAATAGAGGAATCCTCTATAGGCGCCCTTATTACATAAGTAGATAAAGTTGGAGTCGAAAATGTGATTTATTACTTTAACAAGAAATTGGTCCCCTATGAATAAAAATACATAAAAGTAGAAAGATATGTTTAGGAGTGATTTGGGTCTCTAAGAAGCTACATCACTACTTCCAGTCCTACAAAGTAGAGGCAGTAGAAAAGCATAATCCTCTTAGGTATTTACAAAATACACCCTCTTTAGTAGGTAAGATGGGTCACTAGATTTTACTCCTTCAGGAGTTTGATATCTCCTACGTCACTAAGAAGACAATTAAAGGCTAAGCTATGGCTGAATTCTTAGCACAACACCCAATTGAAAGAAAACAAGAAGAGAATGAATTTCCAGATGAACACTTAAGGGTAATATCCTAAGAAGGATGGAAGATGTTTTTCATGGGGTGGTCAATAAAAAAGAAGCAAGTGCCGGGGTACTAGTCATTAGCTCAGAATTGGAGTTTCCAACCACTAATAATGTTGTTAAATATGAAGCATGCATGTATGGTCTTAAAACTCTATACCAACTAAGGGCAAAGTGGTTGATGTGTATGGGGATTTGTTGCTTGTCATCTAATAAGTAAAAGGTAATTGGGAAGTTAAGGATGAAAATCTGAGCAAGTATGTTAGGATACTCACAGACCTCACTGAAGGGTTTAATCACTGCACCTTTAATCATGTCCCTAGAGAGTAAAACCAATTAGTCGATGCCCTAGCCACCTTAATATCCATGTCAAACCTCACCAAAAAGGACCTACCTAAACCTATGTATTTCAATAAGCTAAGATTCCTTATCTACACTGGTATAGTTAGCACCACAGCTGAAAAACTCCACTATGACCTATCATGGTACCATGATATCCAAACCTACCTGGAAATTGGGTAATACCTAGAGAGCACAACTAAGAAAGATAAGAAGGTCCTCCAAAAGTTATCCATTTAGTTCATCTCATTTCAAGACATGTTATACAAAAGGTAGGTAGACGAAATTCAACTTAGATGTATAGATAAATTAGAAGCTGAAAAACTACTTAAGGAGGTGCATGAAGGGGTTTGTGGTCCTCAAATGAATGGGAAAAATCTCGCAAAAAAAAGTTCATGAGATTGGGTTATTATTGGATAACCATGGAAATAGACTATTGTGATTTTGTTAAAAGGTGTCACAAGTGTTAGATCTATGGAAACTTAAGTCAGTTGCCACCCAGCAACCTGACCAATTTATCATCTCTATAGCCATTCTCTAGATGGGGTATTGATATAATTGGATAAATAAGGCCATTAGCTACTAGAGGGGACAAGTTTATAATAGTCACAATTTACTATTTCATGAAATGGGTTGAAGCTGAATCTTTCAATAAATTAGGGGTAAGATAGATGGTGAAATTTATTGAAAGAAACATTATTTACTGATATGGATTGCCACAACAAATCATCTCAAATAACGGGGTGCAGTTCTAGGGTGAGACAAGGCAACTTTTGAAAAAATATAAGATCCAACATGACAATTCTTCTCTATATCAACCTCAAGCTAACGATGCAGTAGAGGTAGCCAATAAGAACATCAAGAAAATTTAACAAAAAATGAGCATCACTTACAAAGATTGGGCAGAGATGTTACCCTTCGCACTATAGGGATACAAAATAAATATCAAAATTTCTACCTAGGCTATACCTTACTCATTGGTATACTACATGGAAGCAATATTACCAATAGATATTGAAGTACCTTCACTGAGGGTGGTGTCAGAAGCTAACATACTTGAAGTAGAATGGGCTAGAAGTAGATATGAGTAGTTGGCACTGATTGATGAAAAATAACTTAAAGCTCTTTATCAGATGCAACTATATTAGAAGAGAATTACTAGAGCTTACAACAAGAAAGTCAAGCCTAGATCTATACAAGAAAGGGACTTAGTGTTAAAATAAACTAGGTCTTTATCATTAAACCCTACAGGAAAGTTTAAGCCTAATTAGGAAGGTCCATATTTGGTCAAGAAGGTACTCAAGCATGAAGGTGTCAAAATCTCAGATTTAGAAGGCAATGAATTCTTAAAGACCATCAACATGGACAAATTGAAGAAGTATTTCTGCTAAAAAGAAATAAGACTCTCTAATAAGGTGAAAACACAACAAGCACTTCATGTAAAAGTTAGGGGATTTGAGAGAAAATGTCTAATCAAGAAAACCTTTTAAAGGCTGATTAGTAATGATAGTATCATTAATGGGAAATTAATACATTTACCAAGATTAATTAGCTTAGTTTCAAATGTATTTAATAGTAAAAATGCTTTAGTCATGATTATTGATATGCAAATTTCCATTAAGATAGAGAAATGTCATACAAGTAATCGAATTCTACATACATTGTCTCTTTTTAAAGTCAGAAGTATTATCTTTATTTTTTCTTTTCAACATTAATATTCTATTATCTTTAGCTTCACTCAAAATCCATTTTTTGTAATATTCATCAGTACTAACACCACCAATTGTATGATTAAGTATGTCCCTCAAGATGGCACATTATTTCCACAAGTTAAGAAAGGAGCGCAAGAAGTGACGCATCAAAGGACCACCTTGAAATCCCAAAGGCTCAGAAGGTATTCTTTACACTATACCAAATTGCCTCAAGATTTGTAAAGGGATATAGAAGGTAGCATGCCTTAACCTAATCAAAGGAACATAGCCAACATGACAAGAGAGAGAGAAGTGGGTGATCTTCCACTAAGGACATCTCCATCATATTGTGATAACAATATTAAGCCATATAGTCCACTGGTCACATGAATCACACCTCATTACAAGCCTTCTCTCATAATAATTATGCAAGGAAAGCCTTTCAAGTGGAGGAATAAGTAATCATAATTTTTGCTATAACAAAATTTATTAAAAAAAAGGCCATTAGGTTGGAAAATCTATAAAGGATCACCTAAGCAAAAATTAGGCAAACTCGCTAGTGCAAAAACCTTTACGGGCACACTAGGTAAAAATTAGGGTAAAAAGAAAATAAAAGTTAAAAGGAAAGCCCATGATGGGCTCTCTACGCATACCTGTAAGAAGAGTGGACTCTCGATAACAAAGTCAATATCTCCTTTCTTTACAGCATCTAAACCTTGAATGGTTTTACCTAGGAAAGCACTAAAAGGGTTACAACTAGAGCATATTTCAGTTAGAAGCTAAAGAGTCTTAAAATCACAGGATTCATCCTTGGAAGTAACCATAAGTCAATTGCCAAGGATACACAGTAATATGCACTTTGCCCATTCCATAGAATTAATGGGAAGCTAGCAAGCATGGTTTAAAATTGCTCACAAGGAAATTGGACCTCCACTCAACACCACTTTTTGAGCCATAATGGGAGAAAAGCCCAAAGCAAGGACAATATCCATGGGATAATGGTCCTTAAAAGAAGGCAAGGCAGAGAGATCATTATGAGTGATTTTATAGTAAAAAATGGCAGCAAACTCTTTTAAAGTTAGGGCAATCTCTTGATGATTAAAGACAAACACATGAAAAATAAGATCCCAATATTGCACAATCACATTCAAAAAATTGGGGTCAATATAAACTTTCCTTAAGAATCTAAAGAAATAAAAGCAAGCAAGAATAGAGGAACTCCAAAAGGCCTTTGGTTCCAAAATCTTGGACAAGTTCTAGTTAAAGGAAGACATAATGAGAGTATGACATGAGAGATGAAGATTGGGGTATTTATAAGCCAAAACCCCACCATTCCTTTCCTAACAAAGATTGGGAATCCAAGACATATGAGAAGGTCCATGCAAACCTTGTAAGATATGAAAACGGCGTCAAGGTCCACACAGACCAAAATGGCATATCCACAGTTATATAAGCTTCCTATCCAGGTTCCTGTGCTGTCAATGTCTACACAGATTAATACATCTTAGGTCCACACGGACTAGTATATCTTAAGACTGCATAGACTAGTACATTTTAGGTCCACACGAATTCATTGTAAAGGATGGATTGTAATGGATGATAAAAATCAATTCTTGTACTCTTTCATGGATAAACATACTTAAGAGTAAATGTGTCTAAAAAGTAAAGTTGAAATTGTATATACACAAAATTAGAAGTTTAAAGTTCTATGAATAAAGGGAATAAAGCAGTAGAGTAATTCCTATTATAAAATAAAAAGAAAAAAAAGGAAGAATAGTGCTATTCATCCTACTCTTCAGCATTGTCCTCTTCCTCTATATCTTCATCATCAAAAGAGAACACCAGCTTCACAGCAAACTTAAAGGCTCTCACCTTCCTTTGAGCATCACGAAGGGCAGCAACCCTCCTTGACAGTTTATTCTGTAAAAGACTAGAGGATCAGTGCATAACATACATAACATACATAATTGCATGAAATTAACCATGTGTAGACACTGGGTTTCTAGGGCTCCTAGGTTTAGTTTGCCTAAAGATGATGAAAAGGACAAAAATCATAAAAAAAATGGATTTTTTAAGTCTGAAATGAAGATCTCAAAACTTTTTCCTTAAAAAAATCGAAAACAGCTGTTTTGGGCCCAAAATGACAAAAACGGCCATTTTAACCGTTTTTGCCCAAAACAGGCCGTTTTGGAATAAGAACGGCTGTTTTGGTTACCAAAAGAGCTGTTTGGACTGTTTGGCCCAAAACGGGCTGTTTCCACATGCATAGTGCTTGTTTTGGGCCCAGAAGGGCCAAAACTGCTGTTTTGCTCATGAAAATAGCCATTTTCTACCTCGGGAGTCATGTATAAGTACCAAATGGATCATTTTGAGTCAAGGATGGTCATTTTGAGGAGAGAGAAAATTTTTTAGAGAGAGAAAATACACAAAAAAGGCAAAAAAATGCTCTTTTTACATCATTTCTTTGGATTTTTTTGAACATTCAAGTACTGTTTTTTTTTCGATCGAGATATTTTTGAAGGCAAATATACTCGGTATGTTGACTAACCTATTTTTCTTCTATTTTTCATTTTTTCTTTCCATTTTGTTCATCTTCTAGTTAGATGTGATAATTTATTTGTGCCGTATTTTTTACATTTATGGGATTGCTCATTTTATTTTTATTTCTGTCCATCCTTCTATTTTTGCTTCACATAAAAAAATATTATTTTGATCATTTTTGTTGTTTTTATTTTTCTTTTTTTGCATTATCTATCTACTAGTTAGACATGATAATTTATTTGTGCCATATTTTACATTTTTGTCACTGTCCATTTTTATTTAATTTCTGTATGTCTATTTATTTTTGCTTCGCATACCATTATATTATTTCTGTTGTTGTGATGCAAGTTATTTGATTATTTAGGATCTGAGTGCTATATTTTTGGCTACCTTATTAAATCTTGGTGAAGTAATTTTTTGACACCTATTATTTTCTGCTGTCTATTTTATTTTGCGTTTTGTGTGTTTTTCTACTGATTGCTTTTATTATTGCCTATTTCTTATTAGATTGTATTTTAGCAATCCTAAAATGGAATTTTATTTTTTATTATTTATTCAGTTAGATTGTATTTTAGGTAATTGCCTTGTATTTTATTTTTATTTTTGAATTATTTCCCTGTATATTCCATGAATGTTGTAATAATTAGAAAAATGATTTTTCACGTGATTAGAAAAATAACCAAAATATTTTTATTTAATTAATTAATGTTTTATTAATAAAATGGCTTTTGATTTTTCTTAATAAAAGTCATAATAAAGAAAAGTTATTTTCTAAAATTGACATGTGAGAAGCAAAGTTCTCAAATTAAATCTATCACCTGATTTTATGTATAATACTTTTAATTTCAACCCCGAAATATTTTGCGAACACTGAATTAGGTCGAAAAATGATTTTACACATTAAAAAGAAATAATAATTAAAATCATATTTTTACCCAATAAATTGGCATTTTGCTAATAAAATAAATTCTAATTCTTTCATAATAAAAGTTACTACATTAACATTCATTTTCTAGAATCAACATTTGAGAACCAAAGTTCTCAAAGCTTTTTTTCCAAATAAAAGTCACCACAATAAAATTTATTTTTTTAAATTAGCATACAAGAACCAAAGCTCTCGAACCAAATCACCCGATTTCAATAAAAGTCACTACAATAAAATCTATTTTCGAAAATTGGCATATGAGAACTAAAGTTCTCGAGACAATCAATTACCCGATTTCATGTATGATATTTCAATTCCGTAAACTTATTTATTTTTCTATAAATATATTTTTGTAAATTCTTCTATGTGAATGCATGATTTACTTTAATTGTAAAACATCACTTAGGAAAAGGAATAATGTCATAAATTCAAATAGAATTTCTATATTAATTTGAGGTATAAATAAGAATAGGGTTTCGAACTTCTCTAGTTTTGGTCTTACAAAGTATTTCCCGACTAGATCGGGTGGTGA
>CANXYI010018936.1:0-10851 GCA_948208565.1 Hura crepitans
AAGGCTACTTCATCGAGGTTTAATGAAAGGATAGAAAGAAAAGACAATCAGGTCCTAATAAATCAAACAACTCACATCACAATAAAATTAAAATGTTAGTATGCGAAGTAGAATAGACAGATGAATAGAAATAAAATGAAAAAAACGGTCAAATAAATACAACAAAAATAATGTACAAATAATAAATTATTACATCTAACTAACAGATGGATAAAAGAAAAAGAAATACAATAAAAGAAAAAAAAAGGTTGGGCGACCCACCATGTATATTTGCCTTTAGAAAAGATCTCGAAAAGGTTGAAAAATTGTGTAGAAAACCTTCAAGAAATATGAAAACAATGTTTGGAAAACCTTTTTTGAGCTTTTAGTACACATATATTGAGAAAAAGTCCTCCCTTTTAAAAAATTGACTTTTAATTTTTAGACATGAACTTTGAGGCAAAAAATGGCCATTTTGGAGGTGAAAACCACCATTTTGCCAAAATGGTGGTTTTCAGGGTAAAACAGCCGTTTTCACATTATAACGATTATCTTGGTAAAAAAACAGCCATTTTGGTAAGTGAAATGGCCATTTTTATGAAAATGGCTATTTTCCTTGTGGATACAGCCATTTTTTAAAACAATGATTTTTTTTACTCCATACCACGGGGGGCTTTGCCCCTGGCACCCCCTTGGCATCAATGTTAGGCATCAGGCTGCGCTTACCAGCTCGAGCCCTCAACCTATCATAAATGCCTATTTTTCTCGTATTTCAAGTCACATCGCAAGATTTTTAGGGTTAGGCAAAGACTTAAAGGAAAAATTTTAAAGAAAACTTGAGACCTTCGAATTAGATGTTAATATCCCTATTTATCAGGAATTTTGGTCCTTTCTTCATCATTGGGCAATCCAAACATAAGAGCCCAGAAACCCAGTGTCTACAATATGAAATTGAAGTATTATAGTCATCACTTCAAAATCATCCAGCATATGATTCAAGCCTCAATCTAAATAAAAAATGCCTAAATATAAAAAATGATCAATCACATAGCCATGACCACAAGTTTTCCTTAAAATCAAGCACATTAATATAGTTTTCTAATGTGAAGCCTAAAATGCTCAACTCATACATAGACACAGTTATAGATAAGTCAAGTCATAAGCCATAGTCACAAGTCATGAGTTATGATCCAGAAGTTATAAGCCATAATCTCAGTCATAGTCACAGTCACAATTCAAGATACAAAGCATAAGACAAATTACCAATATCTCAGTTTCTCAAGGCATAGGACAAATTGTCAATATCTCAATTTCCTAGGACATAGGACAAATTGCCAATATCATAGTTTAAGGTACAGGGTAGGACAAATTGCCAACATCACAATCTAAAATAGAGGACAAATCATCAACATAATCATAATTTAAGATAGAAGACAAACCATCAACACAGTCACAGTCTGAGATGGAGGATAAACCATTAGCACTATCACAGTTCGAGATGGAGGACAAATCATCAACACAGTCATAGTCTAAGACAAAGGAAAAATCATAAACACAATCACAATTTGAGATGGAGGACAAGTTGTCAACACAATCACAATTTGAGATAGAGGACAACTATCAATGCAAAGTCATAGTTCAAAGCATAGGACAAAGCATCAAAACTTCTTTTAAGCATAAGTAAGTATCCCTTATCTCAAACATATACTGCATCATAGCCTTTAATAAAATCTACATCACATTAGTATGTTTTACAAATTTCATTAAAGGAGGGGTAACTATAAGCACTACCTTTTGATTCCCTATAAGCCCGATAATGATAATCGGAGATATAGTTCATGTATGCAAATGCCTTTATGATCGAAGATATAAAAAAAAAGTAGAGGGGTAATTATAAACACTGGCTTTTGAGTCCTCATAAACCTAATAATGATAATCAGAGATATGGTTTATGTAGACAAATGCCTTTATGATGGAAGATAGAGAAAAAGTGGAAATTCTTTCTATTAGCTTTATATCTAAAAAATTCTAGTGGATTAAAATTTTGACTTAACTTGATAAGCTCATAATGAGACTCGAAACGTAGAAAAATAGGAATTTATGATGGTAATAAAGAGCTTAGGTCAACAGGCTCAATCTTTGAGCCCAACATTGATTCCAAAGGGGTGAAGCCCCCCACGATATAGAATTGTTGATTTTGTTGGGAGCATTATGGTTAAAACTTGGTAATTTTGTGAAATGGTCAAAATAAGAGTCAAAATGGATGAGGAATATTCATAATACTTAGAAATAACTCCCATTGGAGATAAAATGAAGAATAGTAGTGAGCAAACCCCATTTGTAAGCCATAGAAACACCAAAAATCTATAGATGTGTGACTATACTTACTATTGCACCACTATGCATACCATTGCATAACTATTTTGAATGCAGTAAGAATAACCGTATAATAGTTTTCAATAGAACGATTATAAAATTTTGAATTCAATCTAAACTCTACTTTTGATTCTCTAAAAACCTAGAATTCAACTAGGAATGTGTTATACAAGCTCTGATCAACCTATACATCTAATTTAGAGTTAGAAAAGGATCTAAACACCTAGGACATAAGCCTATAAATAGTATTTACCACTCTACCACTAAAGACATAGATAATACATATAATTCACAACATACACTCAATATTTAAAAAGGGGAGTTTCTTAAGAGCTTCTATTAGTTTGTTTGAGAGTTAATATTTTGAATATCATTAATTTAGAATATTATTAAGAGTTTAGAATTATTATAAGAGTGTTATAGATATTTAAAAGAGTTCTTAAAAGGGGTTCTTCCATAAAATTAGTATTTTACCATCACAAATTGTTTGTTTGCTTGAAGCATTATTGTTAGTAAGTTCTGAAGGCTTGAATATACATTATTCATCATAAAATCACATCTTCATAAATACCATATGGTTAGTTCCATTAAAATTCATGTTTTCCAACAAAATACAATTGCATGTTTTGATTATTCATCATGAATATAACTTTGATTCTTTTTCACATGATTTCTCATAATATTGGTTGTTAACATTGTGTTTTTATGTTATAATCATGTTTTCAACATGCTTATAAGATTAGTAGCATAAAAATCAAGTTTTCTTACTTTACATAGCTTTATATTTTTTTTATTAATAAAACTCATGTTTAATCTTTGTTTGCATAATTTTACATAGTTAAAGTTGCTTAAATCATGTTTTCAAGTCACAAACATATTCTTTAGCTCATGTGTGAATAATGGCATATGAGTTACACTACATATTGAAGTAGTCACATTGATCAAAATTGCACATCATATTTTATTATGAATTTATTATTTTATTTTACCATAATTATATCATTTATGTGCTTGATTTGAATATTAGATTTTAAGAATTGCATTTTGAATTAGAGAGCATAGTTTCACTCATTAATACAAAGAACACACATTGATTACTAGATATAATGACTATTAAATATCAACTATGGATCTAATTCTTTGATGATTAATGGCTTAGTCCTTATTTTAGGTTAAAACACTTATGCCAGGTTTATTGATTCTTAGTTTGCATTGAGTTGTAACTCTTAACAACCCTTTGTTGCAAGTTCTATCTAGCTCACACTATCCCTAGTTGAGATGCTTAATGTAATAGATATAGAGAGATGCAAAGATAGCTGAGGGGCTATTTGGGTACCTAATTGATGACTTCCTCACTATTGAGGGGGACTACAACATATGGGCTCGAATGAGCCCATCAAAGATTGTACCTTTTTATGCGAGCATTGGATAGGTAACTACTGCATTTTCAAACCTCTTTTATTCTTTTATTATGTTGTTTTGTGCTTGATTTTTAATTCATTTATGTTTATAAGGTGTGTCCTGATTGGCTTTTTCAACTCTTACAATAGCTTTGTATACCTCTTCTTCCCTTTGGTGAGACAAGAGAGCATATATATTGACTTCTATTTCTAAGGGTCCAATTGGTCTAGGGAACGAGCTTGTGGACCTTGGTGTCAAGGTAATTGGTCATTGGTTAGTGACTTAAGGAGTACCATCACCGTTTAGGATTATAAGTACCAAAATAGGTTAGTACAGGTGGGTTTAGACCTAGATATTAACTTTTATCCTCTTGGTACCATTATGGTAAGTAGCTTCAAAAATAAATATTTACACATAATGCATTTATGTGTAGGTGAGGCATAGGGATATAGGGCAAGTTTATTAAGTCACAAAGGTGCCTAAGAGTCTATGCCTTATAATCATTCAAGATCTTATAGTAAGTGTTATGTTATTATGTATACATGTATGGAATGAGACATGATTGGTTGTTGACTTGTGTGTCTTTAATATGCCACTATAGAGGAACTTACATAGGGAGGAGTTTTCTCACTGGTTACTAATGAAGATTTAGGAGTTGAAGGTTATATACTAGATTGCCCTAATAAAGAGTGATAAAGATACATCATCCAAGAAAAGGGAGGAGGACCAAAGCTAGAACTAAGATGGGTAAGAGGCCTAATAAAAATTTGTTATTTTATGATTCCTAATGAAAACTTATGATTTTATGATTCTATCTGTCACTGCATTAACAATTTTAGAACATTTTTTTAGTATAATCTCTTTCTTTGGTACAGTAGTAATTTTTATTTTTTTAGATGGTTTGTTTAAGATGTTTGTCATTTTCTTTTATGCAGGGTTATTTTTTCTTAAACCCATACATTTATTAATACTTATAAACAACTTCAATCAGATGACCACTATGTTTGATTGGATATACCACATCATTCAATCAGATGAGTTGACCCCCTTTAAATTCATACCTCTTATTACCTCATCCTCAACCCTTTGACTTAGGAATATTTTATAGTAGTAACATCATCATTCATTCAATTAAAGTGTCACATTCAATTGAATATGCATCCTTATCTGATTAAGTATATTATCTTTCATTTAACTGTGTTTAAAATAATATACCTTATTATAAATTAGTCATCTATTTAGGTAAGTTCAAGAAAATTTCTTCTTTTTAACCCATCTTCTTTTCTTCTTCTCCTAAAAGAATGTCTCACCCTTTGAATCTTTGCGTAGGTAGTCTTACCGTTACTTAAGGATTATGGAACAACACATTTTTTAGCAAATTTCAAAGGTTCAAGTTCCTAATAAGCGCTAAATTTGATGAAAATCTATTAAGAGCTTCTCTCTATTTTTGGGATCCATTTTTCACGTTTTTCATTTCACAAACCAAAAACTCTATCCATTTGCTAAAGAATTCATTGTAATCTTTGAGTCCCTAATCCTTATTGTACCCTACTTTTTCTTGTCAATTTCAACCACAACTACCCAATAGAAGTAGTTCAAGCATTAAATATCTCTCCTTCCTTTGCTAGTGCTCTAGTTCTTAGTGTAGATATGGTGTCTTTAAGGTTAATGATGGTTACTTTTTAATAGAGGAAATAGGTTTTCTCTAGACTAGGTTAGAGTTATCACTTTGCTTATATTATCATAATTCTTCATCATCATTTCCTATGAGCCATTTTTTAATTATAAGATTTTTTAGGTCTTAGACGGCATGAGGATGGGCTATAACCCCATCATTTTTATACTTGTAGAGACTCTAAATGGCTTTGACTTAGTAAAGAAAGGCTCAGTTTCTTTTTTCTATGAAAGCTCTTTGCTTTTACATTTTTTAACATTTTTTTAGTCCTAATTTTTCCTAGAGAGCCATCTTTAATGGTTTTTCTCTAGTGGATTGTCCTCATTTTTGCTTGACACACCCTTATGGGTTTTCATATCAGTAGGCTTGCCTATTTTGCTTAAATAGCCCTTTCGGGGTTTCTAATCTAAGGGTTTTTTTTTTACAAATATGATTACAAGAAAAATTATAATTCATAGTTGAAGTTCTTCCTAGATAGATGGGGCTTATTAGCTAAGTCATTATTTTCCAATCTAGTGTTTTTGCTCAACTAATGAAAGAATTTAGTATCTTTCCTCAATCAC
Organism: Hura crepitans; assembly: GCA_948208565.1. Classification (NCBI taxonomy): domain Eukaryota; kingdom Viridiplantae; phylum Streptophyta; class Magnoliopsida; order Malpighiales; family Euphorbiaceae; genus Hura; species Hura crepitans. The sequence continues at coordinate 5,995 of CANXYI010018936.1, forward strand.
TAACAACCAAATCCATTGCATGTGTAGTTGGTGAGGGCTTGAGTATGTGGTGACTGAGGTCATACTAGAGATGTCCCTTTAGCTAGTCTATCATTAACCTTTTTCCACATACTAGCTTATTATGGTAGGCCTTATAGAGAGATTTAACAAGGAAGCCATTCTTTAAGGTGTTGAATAAACTATTCATTTTATAAGGAATTATCATGATTTATCGGCTTACCAAAGAGTGCATTTCATTCTTAGAAATGTTAATTGCTTTATAACTTCTACTAATGCTACTTATAAGAATTGGATGACTAATGTTGCACATGATAATAGAACATATGCTATTAAAAAACAAAGAAGAGAAACATTAGGTAGCTATGAATTTTGATGAATGTAACTATCAATTCCATTATAAAGTGGCCTTAGATTGCTTTATGTAATATGAACTAGTAAGATAAGAGTGTAATAGCATAATGAATGTAACCATAGTAGCATTAAATTAGGTTAAAACTATAGTGAATCCTTTAACATTACCCTTTACTAAATATTTTGATTTCATCTTAGTAAGACCCCTATTATCAATTAGCTTTTAAAGTTTTTCATGGCTAAATGTTTTCTTTCAGTCATCAAATTTTTGCAAGGACTAAGCAAATCAGGTTTTTGCCTTAGCAGGGTGCTCTAATTTTTGCCTAGAACTACCAATGTTTTTGTTACAACCTAATAAGCTCTCTATCTCTATCTCTATCTCTCTCTCTCTCTCTCTCTCTCTCTCTCTCTCTTTTTAACAATTGAACTTCTTTAGCCGATCCACCTTGACATTTTCTTTACATTTACATGTTTTTATGGCTTGTCTCACCGTTTTCTTTATATTTGAGTTCTTTTTTGGACATATAGGTTTACCCTTTAGTGTTAATTGTTGTAGGGAGTTTTCCTAAGTTCTTGCCTAATCCAACACTAAGAAAGTAGCCCCATTTCTTCATTATCTTTGAAATGATAATGCAAACCTAATCATTATTGTTAGTTGTATGCCTTAGAGCTCATGTAATAGGGATAATTTTCATATACATTTAAACTTCATTTCAATGAATAAGGCACTCTTTATTTCATGGTACTTTTATACATTATTTATAATTATTTGTAATGCCTTAAACCATATCTTAAAGTTATTAGTATACAATCACAATGTAAAAGAAATCATGAAGTGTTCATGATGTAAGATTCTTATCATATGCAAATGTGATAATGCCAAAATTATCCCTAGTCATACTATTAACAGGATGGGACATTATTGATATAGATAGACCAGCACATGTTATACTTCTTGACTGGGTCAAGCAGTAGTTCTCACAAGCTATAAGTATAGTGATACTTGGAGTTAATATATGGATGCTTGCTTAAAAAGCAAGTTTATTAAAGACCCAACATGAGATATTCACGTGGATACTTAATCTATATCAATAAATACATCTCATCATATCAATAGTGTAAGTATCTTTAGACATAAGACCACTAACTATCTTAAGTATAGAGTGATATACTTTAAATCTAGTATTTTTACTTCAAATAAGAAGTATACATAGCTAGATACTTGGGTATGTCATAAAATACTTAAAGATAAGGTAGTGATCAATAAAGAATTCCCACCTCAAATTAAAGTGGGGAGTTTATCTCATAGTTTTGATGAGTTGTCTTTATTTAAAAAACTTTAGCCAAAGTAAAATGCCAAATGTGAATGGGATTCATAAGGGAATTTCTAGAATAAAGATAAAACTATTAGAACTAACATATTCAAAGCTTAATTGGACATAGTTAGTTTAGCTATATTCAAACCTAAATGAGATAAAGAATGGTGAAAGGAGTTTATTGCACTATAAATGAATATGGAAGGGTTAAGTCGAATCACTTGACCTTTCGAAACTTGGGTAGTCATGATGCATGGCTATATATCTCTCTTGACTTGTACATAAGTGAATTATTAATTAGAGAGTTAATATTGATTTAATAAGATTAAATAATTAAAGTCATGGTTAGACTAGAATTCTAATTTACTACATACTATTAATGTGCTTTTGAAACCCATAGGGTCACACACGTAAATAATTTACAAATGAGGATGATTTGATCAAATATATAATGGCATAAAATGTCATTAAATATTAGAGAAGTAATAAAGGAAAGGAAATTGGGCTTAGAGGCTAGTTGGTTACATTTGATCCAAAATTAAGGTTAATGTGCTGGGCATAAGAGATCCAGTATAGGGATCTAATTTGTTCTGATATTTTACTAGCCTTTTAAATGTTAAGAGGCCCATATATCAAGTCTAGAGCTAATCATGATTAGGACCCAATGGGACCTCAATTGGCCACCTAAAAATAGGCCTAAAGTTCTATGCACAAAAGCCTATGTGATTGGCATTGCGCAAGAAGTTTTAGGAGGCCCAATTCGTGGGCTTCTTTAAGGGCTTATTGGATCATATTTTTAAGTGATAAAAATCTAACGTAGGATAGACTTTTAGGTATAAGTATACCTATTTTTATCAACCATAAATACATAAAAAAAAAACTATTTTTCTAGGCATAGACCAGTTCTACATAGAGAGGTCATTTTCTTTTCTTTTCTTCTCTATACCTAAAATCTTTATTGGCCCTTATGATTTGAGTTTTCTCTCATCAAATAATTATTGTATGGGTACCATAGAGGTGCTCTCAAAAGGATCATTATGTTTTGTGACAATTTAGTGAGGTGAAAGAAGAAAAAGAACCCTTCATGGATAATGGTAAACACTAAAATTATTTTAGTGTGTTATTTTTGTTAGTTTTAATTTCCATGGTGTATTATCATTGTCAATTTTCTCAAAACAATTTAAAATTTCACTATGTGCATCTCAAGAAAACTAATAAATATGAATAATTACTATGTAAAAACCATGAAGAGGTTAATCTATGATATGAAGAAAAGCAATAGAATGATCCTTGTAGTTTTTATAGTCATTATTCCTCCTTCATATTGAAACTTTACCATTTGATGTAAGGTAAAAAGAACTCCTCCTAACTTATGGAACAAGGGGCATCCTAAAAGTAGGGCATAACTAGCAAGAATATGCAAAACCATGAATACCACATCATTAGAGATTGATGATACCTTCACCTTAGTAATAAATGTCCCTTTTAGCTTCCTCGTACTTTTGTCGTATGTATATATCTTAAAGTCAGAAGGCTTTATATCTACTTCTTTGATTCCCAAGCTAGCTATCACATTACGAGGGCACACATTAAACAAAGAGACATTATCAACCATAGAATATGATGTCTTTTTCCCATTAATCTTTGTCCTAGTAAATAAAGGATAATTATGAATCTATCTTTCACTATTAATTATATATCTTCCAAAGTAATCACTTCCTTCTTCTCACTTTGTATTACCTCTAGAATCTCTTGAGGGATTATGGTGCTGGAAACTTGAGTTTTTAAAAGGGCTTATGCAACTTTCCTTCTATGCTCTTTGGAACTCATAAGCAAATCCTATATGCTAACTTGTACAAGTGTCTTCTTAAGTTGCTTAATTAATTCCTCTTCTTCTTCTTCATTCTTTTCTCCCACTTTTAAGACAATTGGTGCTTTTCCTTTATCTTTTGAGGTTTGCTCATTAGATGCTACTTGATTGCTCTAGGTTACCACCTCAACTCTTTCATCTCAGTAACCTGCCTCAGTTCCTCTTTAAATTATAAGCCAAAATTTTTCTAGATCCTATTAGCTAAACTACACTACAAATTTTTCTTTTTCTCTACCTTACTCATAGACCTTTCTTTTTTTTTTTTTCCTTTCAAGCTCTTATTTTTAAAATTATACTCATACTAGACTCTAGCTACTAATCTTTTCTCTCTCACTCAATCACTTATTTTTGTAGCTAACACTATAAATTTCTTAAAGCACCATTTACTTCGGCATTCTTGATTTTAACATGAAAATAGGTGGATGGACATTGTTGTAAGAATTTTAACTTTTCTTCTTATATTCTTTAAGGTTATGGATTTACTTAAAGTCAATAAGGTCTTAGGTAACATTCCTTAGGGTATGGTAGTGCTACTCATAATATTGGTTAAATAGTGTCTAAGAGGTAAAGGTTATAGCTTCCCCTCCTCTTATAATCCCTTAAGGCACCAAGACAAAGAATGCCTCAGGTTGGAATAATGCTTTTTAGCTAAAGCAATCACTTCAATCTTCTCAGTAGGCTGACCCTTATTATTAGAACCCTTCCAATTCGAGTTAAAACTTACTTATTCTTCTATACTTCTTATCCTCTTTAGAATCTACGGTAATGTCTTTTAAAGACTCATAATCTTTGATTCCCTTAGCTTTTAACCCGTCTTTAAGGTAAGAAGTAGCATTATAGATAAATATCTTGATCCAGTCTACCTCTTTCATTTTAACCCTCATTTTTAACATAGTTAACCTTTACTAGCTAAGGTATTCAGTGAAAGTTTCATTGCATTTCTATTTAAGAAGCTTTAGATCCTTTAGGATAATCTTTACTTCGACATTACAATATTTAGTCTATAAAGGACCTATCCAACTCTCCTTAATCTTCTCAAGTTCTCCTTTTAAAATTATGATACTAGTTTAAAGCCTTGTTAAAGACATACTAAATAAACCTAAAATTTGTTTCACAAAAAGCCATTATCCCTTTATGGATATAGCATAGTGTTATGATGCAATCTTCGGCCAATAGTCCTATCAAACTTACTAATATCGAGCATATGAAATTTATGAGGAAAGTACTCATTAGATTCTAATAAGATATCTTACACGTCAAAACCTTTCCCACCAATTACTAGTTTTGATACTACTTTAATCTTATCTTGCAACTTCTTCA
>CANXYI010018983.1:0-11648 GCA_948208565.1 Hura crepitans
TTTAAGCATGAAATTTATGATGGCTCTGAAAGCTATGAATGTTAGTTTGTAGTACACCTCAAAAAATATTGTGTTAGCTGAGTTACAGGTGAAACTAGACTTTAGACAATAGATTAAAGAAAGTCATATGAAAAATGAACAGTTGATTCAGATGGTAGGCAAGGTTAAAGAGGGGAGGCCATAGGGTTTGAGTTGATAGAGGATAAGTATTTGTATTATCAGAATAGGTTATGTGTACTTAGTATAGATGACCTGAGGTTGTTGATACTCATGAAGTCCTCATTCAATGCATTTTAGGAGCTTAAAAATGTATTTGGATATGAAATCTTATTATTAGTCACCTAGTATGAAAAAAGATATTGAAAAGTTTGTTGCAAAAGTGTTTGACATGCCAACAAGTGAAAGCTGAGCATTAAGTTCCTTATGGATTATTGCATCTTGTAGCAATACTAGAGTGGAAATGGGAAAAGGTAACCATGGATTTTATGATGGGTTTACCTTTCACTAGAGGTAGATGTGATGCTACATGGGTCATTGTTAATAAATTGACCAAGATGACTCATTTTATCTCAGTCAAGATCGATTATATGATGTACTATATGTGGTGGAGATAGTCAAATTACATGGTGTACTAATGACTATTATTTTTTATAAGGATCCTTTTTTTACTTCTAAATTTTAGAAGAAAACTACAGGTAGCTTTAGGCACCTGATTGGCCTATAGCATAGTTTTTTCATCCTCAGACTGACGGACAATCAAGAAAGGTGATACAGATACTCAAGGATATGTTGCGAGGATATGCTATTGAGTTTAAAGGTAACTTGGATCAGTATTTGTTTTTGGTAGAGTTTGCCTATAATAACAGTTACCAGGCTAGCTTTGGGATGACCCCATATAAGGCATTGTATGTTAGATGATATAGGACTCCTTTGTATTATAGTAAAGTTGGAGAGAGAAAAATCTCTAGTGTAGATTCAATTAGAGATGCTGAAGAGAAAGTGCAGCTAGTCAGAGAAAGGCTGAAGGCAGTTATGGATTGACATAAATCATATGCTGACCTAAAATAGAGAGATATTAAATATACAGTTGGGGAAAAAAAGGAAATTGAGTCATAAGTTTATAAAACCCTATAAGAGTATAGAAAGGGTCGGACCTCTAGCATATAGATTGGCACTACCACCTAAGCTACAATAGATATACAATGTTTTTCATGTTTCTCTATTTAGGAGGTATAGATTGGATCCATCACATGTGAATTCTGATGGCAGATATTAAGGTACAATCAAATCTGAGTATAAAAAGGAACAAGTATAGATTTTGGCTTATGAAATAAGATAGTTGAGGAATGAGTCCATACCACTAGTTCAAGCACTAAGGAAGTATCATAATACAGCAGAAGTTACCTAGGAGCCAGAAGAGTAGAAGAGAGCTCAGTATCCTCACTTGTTTGCTCTTGGTAATTTCGAGGACAAAAATTTTTTAACAGGGGAAGAAATGTAATGCTCGTGTTTTAAGGCTTCATGAACAGTGCCACTAGGTATAGGAACTGTGCCTAGGGTGCCGATTACTTGCACATAAATAGAGGAAGTGACACTGGTCATGAAAATTTGAGGGGCTTTAATTTGATGAAAAAGTCAAAATTTAAAAATTTAACTGAACCAATAATTCATTTTGGACTATAAGCTACAGCTTGATGCAATAAAAAGTTTATCGGTCGGGAATGACTCGAGATGTGCCCAGACGAACCCAAAAATAGTGGACTGTGAAGCTCAAAAATTCTACTATGTTTATCAGTGAAAGAAATTTTGAATTCCATGGTCCTTCGCAAAATCTCATAATTTTTAAGGTTGGCATGGAAATTAAGGTAGTTTAAAAATCGCTTTATCGATGAAATTTGGAAACAAAAATTTTTGAGCATATAAAGAGGATTAAAATACGAAATTTAAAACAAATGTTGTAATTTTTGGAGGTCTGTGTCAATTTTGGTGAATTTTCAAAATTTGCCAAAAAAAAATTGAGATGTTTTGGAGTTGTTCGAGTGGTCATGGGACCTGCTTATATCATGCCATCTGGCCCAGGGCCCATGCCAAGTGTCAATATGGCAAATCCACTCATAAAAAAGGAAAATTTTTTTCTTTCTTTTAGCCTAGCCATTGATGCCACATAGCCAAAAAAGGCCATTTTCCCCTTCTTTTTAAATCTATTTCAGCAAATTGATCTCACCTAAATTAACTATTGATATTAGGGTAATTCTAAAAAAATAATCATAGCAAAAGTAGATTCTAAGAATTAATTAATCAGCAAAAGTGCAAAGGTCAGATAACTTTCCAATAAAGGCAGTAAGCTTCTAAGGTTAGTGTTCATGGGTTTTCCTTGAGACTTCATTGTCGAAAGTGAATGTTTAAAGTGCCTAACATCTATGGAAATGTGTTTTAATGGTGTCTGAGGTGAATTAAGGAAGAAAAAAACTTGAAGGAGAAAGAGAGAAGCTTTTGTGGAATAGCTAGAATTAAGATCTTGGCAAGTTTGAAGTAGTGTCCTTAAGAGGTAAGTGAATTCCAATAGTTGCTTCATGCCATTAGATCTTTGAAAGGGCTAGAAATGGGTTTTATAAGTGTGTAACCTAGTGGCATGTATTGGCTTTTCAAATCTTTAATGAAATGCTTTAGATGTGATAAGGAAATTAGACATTAGAATAGGTAGGATTTAATAAGAAATGGGCAGGTCATTGTGTGTATATGATGGCTGGCTGAGAGCTTTGGCATGGAACTAAGCTTAGTTAGTTGCTAATTTTGGCAATAACAAGTAAGAATTTGTACACATGGTATGTGGTTGTATGTTGTGTAGGTGTAGCTAGTTATTTTGGCATGTATTCAAGATGTATGTTATATGAAAGAATAGTGTGGCATGTGGTAAGCTAATCTAGTGCATGGTTATGGTGATTTCATGGAATGGGCGAGACATTTATTATTGAGTAAGTCACTTAATATTACATGAAATGGTACACATATGTGTATGCATGTGTTTTAGGCTATAGATGAAAGGTGGTATGTGTGATTAACCTCATAAAAATGCATGACCAAGGCAAAGGATGGTTAAACCCGAGAGTTATACTAGTGAAATTGGCATGAAAATATGAGGAGCATATATATACTGTGTATACATGATATGATGTAATTATATGAGCTATGTTAGCATAACTTAATTGGTGTGAAATTAGTTAATGTGTTAACTTAAATGGCATAAAATGTGACCAAGAAATTACATAAAAGATGTCTTAGAAGTGGACTTGAATTAAGTTAAGAAATGACTTGAAAAGAGATCATAACATACTAATAAAATCTGCCTTAAGGGTTATGAGTTGTAAGTAAATAATGTGCCTATAAATTGTACCTATCAAGGCTATATGGTATGATAGTTAGTGAGAAAACTACTTGAAAATGGCTTTAACATAACCTTAGAAATTAACTTGAAATTGCCTTTAAGGGCTATGGTTTAAGAATGAACTATGCACTTATATTTTTGCCAATAATGGGTAGTATGGTGAGACCTTTTGTAATGTCATGTACACAGAGATTTTGGCCTTGTTTATGGCCTAAGTTTGTGGTTAGCTTTAGGTCTATGAATGCATGAAATACCTATTTAAAACTGCATTGAAAAATAAGGTGAAATAGACCTAGAAAGTTAAATGAAACCTTACCCCAATGACTTGTAACTGTTAAAAAATGACCATTACCTGAAGTAATAAATTCCCTGGAACGTAAAATGGCCTAGCATTATGATATAGTTGTGGAATTGAAGCTAGCATAATATATGTGATTTATTGGTAATTATACGCTTGAGTATATTTTCTGATAATTCACTTAGTACAGCCTATTTGTGGCCATACCAGACAGGGCTAAATTCCCACTATTGTAAAAATTATATCTATCTATTTTTGAGTTTATAATATTATAAAAAGTTAATTAGCAATGAAATAAACACAAATTAAGGTTAATATAGCCCACTAGATAGACACCCACTAGATGTTTGATCGATCAACTTAGGGGTTTTTATAGCTGTTATCTTAATTAACTTTCAAATAAGGCCGATACAATAGCCCAGGTCTATTTTATACCACTATACGAGTTAGGTAGTTAGATTAGACTGTGGCATTCACTAGAATTATATTTTTCTTTTTGGTACAGAAGTGTAGTTCTTGGAGGGCTACACTAGTTAGACAAACAAACTAGTTTACTATACAGACCAATTTGTGATAGCTTCAATCTTCAAATAAGCTCGATACAGTGGCTAAGGTCCCGGAGGATCACTGCACTACCTAGATAAACAAGCCAGTCGGCTGGGCAGACCAGATCTTGTTTTTTGCACTTTAAGTGTTATGACATATTTTTAGGTCAGTGCAACAGTCAGGGTCCAGTACATGGATCACTACACTAGTTTCTTTTCCTGCTCGATCCAAAGTCTATTAGGGTTTTCTCTTGAGATAGGCCAACTGAAACAATTGAATAAGATTAATAAAATTGGCATATAACTATGAAATATCACACAAAGGCATTTTAGAAATTTTTGCACTGATAGTGTGTAAAGGCTTAAAATGGTATAGTATGTGCTTATAATGATTAATAATGACCCTAAAATATAATTTATATAAGTTGTAATGATTAATTAGGTAATTTACAAATAGAAACACCCTAGGGGTAAAATGGTAGTTTTTACATGTTAGTCCTCTAAACTGAATTTGAGTATTAAAACTAGATGAGAATAGGAATATTATGCAAGAATAAGTTGCTAGACATGCTTTAAATGCTTGAATTCACCATTGAGTATTTTTATACACAGTGTACCTATTTCGATGCACAGGTATCAAGAATAAGGATGTAGCCTCGTAAGGCGTGCTATGGAGTTTAAAGGTCATTTTTTAAAGGTTGATCATGAGTATCTATATAGCTTTTGCACTCTATGTTTTTAGGTAGGGAATATGGGTGTGATGTATATAAGGGACATAGAATAGTATTTGTATATATACAGATAGACTATGTTTTAATTATGTAATAGTTAATCCTTGTTGTGTATAGATGTCTTATGTCATTGTTTGTGAGCCTGAAGCTCTATGTGCTTTCTTGATTATGGCTTGAGGCTTGTGATTTCTTTTTTTTTTTTATAGATGATTATGATAGGTTGATATCTGGGGGACTAGAAGGGTCTAGGAGATATGATTATTTGTTATAAAAGTGTTTCACAAGTTTAAAATTTTGGGATAGTGACCAAGGCAATTGTTATGCTGCCGAAATTTTTCAGAAATTCCGAATGATGTTGAAATCATTCTATAATAGCCTGAACATGATAAGATGAACTTAAATAGACTATAGAAATAGACCGGACTAAGTTTGGAGTTAGATAGAATTGCTTAGTGTAGTATAAGTAAAAGTTAAACGAATGACCATAGGAGTAGTCAGGCTAGGTGACCTGGCAGGAGGTGCACCGTTTTTTAGGTTTCTTCGGGAATCTAGTAGGGGGTGTTACATATGCAGTCTAATACATGTAGAAATGCCTAAACCTATGCTATGATAGCATAAAATGTAACACCCCTCCTTCAACCCAATAGTCTGATCTGAATGAGGGATTCCACATTGTGACACCTCTTACCTAAACCATTACTAGTAAAAATAAGAAATGACATGAAAACCAATTTATGTTGCCTAAACAATTATCTTCTTAAAACTTTTTTCTATTAAAATCACACATATCATTATGACTGTCATATTCGAACAAAATTTCAATAGTATAATGGTTATATATAGACATGTGCCAAAATAAAACTTACAGATAACAAGACTCCTATATCATTTCAATCATTCTATAACCACTCGGACTTTTCTGGTCCTTACCTCAACTCAACATATCAAATGGACACATCACATCATATAATCTCATCTATACCCAAGCATATCCTAAAAATATAACCTTTATAATTTGTTTACATCCCAATATACTAATTGCATAAAACACATCGTCATACTCTAGTCCTAATATGGTTACATATGAGTGCCATCTACTATAATATTACATCAAACTATATAAATTATGATATACCAAAACACTTGATAAAAATCTCCATTCCATTACACTACTGCTACTGTGGTTATTTGAGGCTAGCTATATACAACCTACACATCGAAAACAAGATGCACTAAGCATAAAGCTTACTGGTGTATTCAATAAAATATGCTTACACATGTATGCATAAAAATGCACATTATTCATGCAATACCATGTAGTCAAATCATACTAATTGCACACATAATATTTTACAAATTATTTACTTATTTATTCTTATCTTATTACCATTTTCCAATCATATTTCATGCCTACTAATTTTACATATATCAAGTCCTTTATTCATGTTATAATGCAAATAATTTCTTATTCTTAATTAACCAATTGATTAGCCCATATCTGACAGACATGAATTCCAATATTGGACATCAGGATCTTGGTATGTAGTGGCCCATATGTTAGACCTAACGATTATAGGACTAGCATTATTATTTATCAATAATATGTAGTGAATCTTGTCAAACATCCCTATTGTTACACTTGAATTATTTATGTGTAGTGATTATGTCGAACCTATCAACAGTTGCACTAGCATAAATAATCATAACATGTCAATGTATAATAGATTATAGCAATGGATGATATGTGTATGTGCAGTGGCAAAATGGAACTAATGATAGCCACACCCATATAATAATAATCTGAAGTATCTTACAGCTACTAATTCCCTATTTTATCGATCAACCAATCCAGTTCATTGTCTAACACGTATGGGCTTTAGACACTTTGCGTTATACATTTTCAAATTATATTATAATATTACATAACACATAATTACATTCAAATCTTTCTTTACATTATTGAGACCATTATTTTCATACATATTTCTTATTTGAGAACTTATATACCACAATCATAAATGGCATCCCAATTATACTTACATTACAACTTATGTTTCCATTATAACTTGTATGTAACATACATGTACACACAAAATGCATAATACACATACATACTCGTAGTGCACCATATTTTCAACATAATACATTTTTATTCATCAATCTTTATTCTAACATGATTAATTATCCAATTGTAGTTCAATTATACATCATTTACATAAAATATTCAAAATTACCATTTTGCCCTTTTATTACATAACATACTACCAAGTCTATAACTTATTCATAATCTAATTTAATCATAATTTAACCATTATTTGCACTTAATATATTTTAAACCTTATAATGCCATTAAATTAATTTTAAGACAATTTAAACTACTAAAACTATAACATCGATAATAGGTTTTCAACATAAAAATGCACAAAAAATTTATGTGTACACATATTTTACTGAATACACTTACATAGCAGTTTCTCAATGTCTTGAATGCCAGTTTACTTTTTGTCTATGCCTTTGGATTGCCTCTCTTCTTTCTATAAGTTCTATAATTTTCATATAATTAGAAAATTTGATAAAAAAAACTATACACAAATCCAAACTAAAAGATAATAGTTGAGCCATAATTTCAGGCAACTGTAATATCATAGAAAAATATTAGAAGCTAAAAAAAATGCTTACTCTAGCTTTTAAATTAACAAAACCCTAACTTGGAATCTTCTTCTTTCTTATAAAATCTCCCTTTTCTTGCAAAATAAATAGGAGAATATGACACTAGACATTATGATGAGCATTTAAAGTATAATATTTAAGGTTACAGGTGGATATTTGTCATATTTGAAAGCAAAACTGAGGGAGGGTGTTCTATAGGCTATGGCATCGACTCATATGGGAGGAAGAGGAAGAAGAAATGTTATTCATGTGTGTTATGCACAGGTGAACTCACCTTTATATATTAAATACATAGATGGCCACAATTCAATCAAAAAATGATCCAACAGTTGATATTTTTCTTAATTTTCATTTAGTCTTTGAAAATTTAGTCTTCAACTTTTTTAACCAAAATTAATTCTTAAAACAAAAAAAAATTATAGAATTACATAATTAAGGGCCTCCTTGAAGCTTATGCTAGAAAGTCAGAGGGAACATGCTTACTTTTAATCTTGTAAACAAGAAATTCAATAAAATAGTTATCAATGTTAAAAAATTATAATTCCCTCAACATTGTACTAGTAAGAATTTTTGACCTTCAGCATGTGCTATTTTTGGGTTAATCTAAGCACATCCCAACCTTTTTATATCGCAGCTCAAACTAAGGTCATATTGCACTAGATATCAATGTAAAAGAATTTTCTACTTTTAGTGACTTTTAATAATTCTTTTGTTTTAGGCCTTATTTTACCTTTCAAAGTTTTGTGTCTATTACCCTACCTTTTAGGTCACTTTAGTAGGGCCCACTACATAAGAGTCCAATTCTTAACTCGAGAAGTACTATTCATGATACTAGGTTTTATAGGTGTTACATTGTGTTTGTTATAGAGGTTCTACCTAGCACTATGCTGGTATTTATAGCTCCACATAGAATGGCTCTTATGTAGTTAAAAAAGATAAAGACTTAGTTTCAAGTGTTGTTTTGTAAAGGTTTCGTAAGACCTAGTATGTCGCCATCGGGAGCGCCAGTATTGTTTGTAAAGAAAAGGATGGCTCCTTGCTATTATGTGTCAATTACAAATATCTAAATAAAGTAACAATCAAGAACACGTATTAATTGGCATGTATAGATCATTTGTTTGATCAGCTTAAAGAAGTAGGTGTTTTCTCCAAGATTGACATAAGGTTAAGATATTACCAATGAAAGGTCAAAGAGGCAAATATGGTTAAAACTCTTTTCTAAACAAGATATGGCCACAATGATTTTATGGTAATGCCATTTAGGCTTACTAATGCTTTAGCAGCTTTCATGGACATAATGAATTTAGTCTTCTAATCTTACTTGTATTAGTTTTTTGTGGTTTACATTGATGACATTTTAGTATTCTACAAGAGTAGAGAAAATCATTAACGACATCTGAGGATTGTCTTACAGACTTTAAGGGAGAAAAAACTTAATGTCAAACTCTACAAATGCAAATTTTAACTAAGTGTGTTATCTTTCTTAGGACATATAGCCTCTGTAAAAGTTATTAGAGAGGATTTGAGTAAGATTGAGGCTATTATGGAGTGAAAGTAACCAAGGAATACCACCAAGAACAAAAGTTTTCTAAGTTTAGTTTGGTATTATAGACATTTTGTCAAGAGGTTTTCCATTAATGCAATAACCATTGCATGTTTTTCTAGGAAAAATGTTGAGGTTTTCTTTTTTGGGATGAGAAGTGTTAAGAGAGCTTTGACAATTTAAAAGCCATGTTAATGGAAGCTCCTATTCTCACAAATGATATCTAGGAAAGATTTCATCATCTACAATTATGCATCTTTGAATGTTTTAGGGGTGTGTACTAATGTAGGAGGGCAAAGTTATTGCTTTTGCTTCAAGATAAATGAAGCAGTATAAAAAGAATTATCCTACACATGATTTGAAACTCGCTATGATTTTTTTTACTCTAAAGATTTGGAGACACTATCTTAATGTAGAGAAGTGCTATGTATACACTGACCATAAAAGTTTAAAGCATCTTCCTACCTAAAAAGTGTTAAATTTGTGATAGAGAATATGGATGAAACTAATCAAGGATTATGTAACACCTCTTATTGGATTCCTAAAGAAACCCAGTAAGCGGTGCACTTGAAATTGGGTCACCTATCCTAAAATTGCTCTTCTGACTCTTTCCTTTAACTTTCACCAATATCCTATTATTTGATTTAGCTTAACTCCAAAATTGGTTTTGCCTTTTTATAGGCTCCCTTAATGTTATACAAGTCTATTTATACCACAAATGGCTATTCATAGACTTCATAGATTTCTACTTAAATTCGGCAGCATAACGGCTGTTTGGGTTACTATCCAAAAATTTTAGACTAGTAAAAACTATTCTATAAACTCATTTCCACATCTCTTGGACCCTTCTAGTCCCCTAGATATCAACCTAATATCATCAGTCTATAACTTCATTAACATAAGCCTCAGGCCAAAATTACACAGTTATAAATTAGAGCCTCAAGTTCACATACCATAACATCAAATAAAGGAATCCATACATTCATAGAAGCCGATAATTGAATTATTACATATCACAGTCTACACTTATATACATATATACATTTCATGTCTTTTATGTAACGACCGCCGGTCGACGTCTTATGACCAGTGCATTCGGAACCCGATTGATGTTCCCCGTGGTGCGGGTCATCATTTCGAGTCCGATAACTGGCATATTGTTCATAAAAATTTGATGGGCCTGAAAAGGGTCAAAACGAATGAATTAAAATTTTTAGCAGAACCAACAATTACTTTTAGGTTATAAACTACCAATTCCAGAGATAAAAAAAAATTTTGAGACCCGGACAGTTGGAGACCCGAGAATGTACCCGGATGGTCTCGAAAATACCATATCCTGACCCTCAAAAGTTCTATTTAGTATGTTGGAAAAGGAATTGAAATTTTCTGAGGTCATCTGGTATTTTTCCATAATATTTTATTCGCCTCGTGAATAGTGCCAAAAAGTCAATAGTTGACTTTTGGACTGAAATTTTACATGGACCTTAGTGACATTGATTTAGGAATTTTAAAACTGAAATGGGAATTTTTGGAGCACTGTAGAATATATTATGAATTTTTGAAGTTTAAAACCAGTCTAAGGAAAATAGTGATTCTTCAAACGGTGGAATTTTGGGCTGAAATTTCACATGGACCTTAGTGACATTGATTTAGGAATTTTAAAACTAGAATGGGAATTTTTGGAGTACTGTAGTATATATTATGAATTTTCGAAGCTGAAAACCGGTCTAAGAAAAATAGTGATTTTTCAAACGGTGGAATTTCGGGCTGAAATTTTATAGGGGTCCTATTGGCAATAAATGAGAATTTTGAGGACTAGAATGGCATTATTTTGAGGTGCCTAGAATATTTTATAATTATTTGAAGTGAGAAACATATTAAAATGCCTAAAAATTAGTTTTTGGTTCAATTGAACCAAACTAGTGGGACTCACCTATCATTTAACTTCCAGCCCACCTGTGCACAGCCATTTCCATGTGAAACTCTTCTTCTTTCTTCCATTTTTCCTCCATGGCCAACGTTCCATAAGCTTTTTCTCTCTCTCTCTTCATTTTCTCTCCACCAAATCCCACCAAAATTAGATCAAAAATACTAGAAATTAGTGTTTTCCACTCTCTCACCTCAAATCCACCATAAATTTGAAGGAAGAAGGCAAAAGGATGCAAAAATTCAAGCTTGGTGAATAGTGCCATTTTTGGATAAATGGCCTCCAAACTCAATTTTTATTTTTGTATAGTATAATTTAGAGTATGTAGAGCTTAGATATCAAGTTAGATTTCAATTTTGAGTTAAGATAGATTTTTAAAGAATTTTTGAATTTTTGATGGCATTATGTCAGGAACTCAAGTTGGAGGAGAGAGAAATCCTCAATTGCCATCTTCAAGTGGTGGACAAAGGGGTGGAAATCCCCAATAGGTATGTGGATTAAGTTAAACCTTTCATGCCATGCATAAATGTATGTGTTTTCATGTGAATT
>CANXYI010019034.1:0-11912 GCA_948208565.1 Hura crepitans
GAGCCTAAGTGAAGGATAATCCATATAGTTAGCATGATAAAGTTGTTAGTATGATATAATGTGTGCTTCAAGCATTAATAATACTATGCTATGCATAGATGATTGTAAGATTGAAGGTTATCGATGCATATGAAATGTAGATGTATGTGATGGATGTAAGCTTTACATTATGTCTGGTTAAGATGGTATAAAATTGAATGCAGCCTATATGATAGATGTGAATGCATGGATGAATAATGTATGACTAAGCCTAACAAGTATGCATGAAATTATGGGATAAAATAATGTTGTGGAAATAGTATGTGATGTGGACATGATATGCTTAGACATAATATGAGCGGACATGTGGTGGATGGATATTGGTAATACCTAAGTGTAGTATATATGTGGATATGGTTGAAGTTTACATGTTGCATGAAGTAATATACATGTGTTTGGTTATGATTTGTATGGCAATGATGTGTCTAATGACTAAATGATAATGTAGACTATTCCTATGAAGTGTATGTCATGATACATGACCTAAAGATTATGTTGCATGGATATGCATAATTCCTAGTGATGCCTATTATTCACTAATCCATCTTTCAAGAGTGAGATTTGAATATTGACATGATCCAAGTTTTTCCCCTTTAAAGATCAAAATGTATTTATACAAACAACTAAAAATAAATTGTTTTGTTTTATTGAATAAAGGATTATAAAAGCTCACTATTAAACTAAACTTTAAAAGAAAAGAAAAGGGAAGCTTTTATGCTTCTGGATTAAGAATCTTCTAGGCATTAATGAGATTTTGAATGGCATGATGAAGGTTTTTGCACTCATTTATGAGATGCCTTATCTTCTGGTGATAGGTACAATAGAGATAATTTCTATGTTTAGCTGAGAGTGGCCTTACTGGAGGTTGGTATGGTAAGGGTTAGAGCTTCCCATCTTTTATGAGCTTGTTCAAGCACCATGATATAGGTCTATCCAATTTGGAGAAGTGTTGAGTGTTGACCATGTTGACATTAGTGGCTTAGCTTGAATTATCATCTTAATCGGTAGGTTTCCCATTTTTCTTAAATCCTCTATTCCAGAATGTTAGTTCGAGATCAATAGCTATGTCCTTGAGTTGTTCCCATGTGGTAATGCCTTTAGCAAAAAGCCCATCATTCATATAGCTATTAGCATTCTTAATGAACATCTTGATTTGGTCGATGTCATTAGGCTTATTTTCCATTTTAAGTACCTTGTCCCTCCATTGTTCTAGATATTCAGAAAAGGCTTTGTCAGGTATTTGGCACACCAATTGCAAGTCTTTGAGAGTTACTTCCATAGTTTCATTGTTTGAGTATTGCTTGTTGAACGCATGAGCTAGCTCTTCCTAATTTATATTGATTTTCCTTTATAAGCTATAGTACCAACCTAAGGCTTGCCTAATTAGAGATATACTAAACAAGTTCAATATTTATGCTTCTGACAAGTTGGTCGACTTTATGGCTACTGCATATTGCTTTAAGTGAGTCCTTGGGTTAGAAGTGCCATTAAATTTACTTAAATTTGGCATTTTGAACTTTAAGGCATGGCATGTTCAGGCTTCAGACTGATGTCTTCTAGGTTAATATCCTTGCCCTCGATCACTAGGTGACTCATGGCCTCTAGCTTCTTATTTAGTTCTTTGATTAGATCTTCCTTATCAAACTTGGGTGATGGAACCTTATTATAGCTAGGCTTAATAAGGGGTATTTCTTCATCAAAAAGTTGGTAATCAGCTGTCTCTTTCCTACCATTGTCAGTAGTAGAAGTTTGACCTTTATCTTGTTAGGCATTTATGCTTGATAGTGCATTAGTTATGGTAGCCATTATCCTTTCCTCCATATCCTGAAGAGCCTTATTTAGGATGGTCTTGATTACTAGTTTATCTCCAAGCATGATCATTCTCTTTAGTTGATTACAGATGGATCAATAGTGGCTACAAAATAAAGGGTTAATGATTATGCATAATTTTTCTATGATGATGTATGATATGTTTATGTATGCATGGATGATATAAATATCGATACATATTATGTTAAAAGATGATAGTATTTGATATGCAGTATGTGCTAGTGTGAAGTGTACTTATGTCTATATATAGTGTGTTTATAATGCATGAATATTAGAATGGAAATGTTGGAGTGTATGAGATACATATGGTATACGAGAAAGATACAAAGTTTATGTCATTTATAATGTTATGTATGTGCATTGAAACATGATATATACATGGTAGATAGAAAACAAGAAGGGTATAAAGTTCATGTTATGTAGCAGGTACACTAAAATATTATGCATGTGTGTATAAAAAGGATACATGTTAGATGTACAAGAAAATAACATAAGCTATAAGCCTTCCAACCTTATTACTCCCATACACATGGTCTTAGTCATGCTTCCTAGGTAGGCTTACCTAGAAATCATCAGGGGATGCATAGGTTCGAATAAAGGCTTAATTAGGCCCAATGACCTCTCATATTTCAAGCATATACAAGGATAATGACCCATAATATTTAAGTCTCATTCAAAGTGAAATTAGGTTAGGCCCATTCTAGAAAAAAGGCATAATGGGCTTGCCCCTAAATCAAATAAGGTTAAATGCAATAAGTCCATATAGCAATCATAATGCAAATACAATGTCTTAGGGTCATACAACCTAGGGGAAGTTGCGAAGCTTCACAATATGGCCTCATGGTTTGGTCAAAAGGCTTATTGGCTCACATACGCAGAGGTACTCCTAACAGGTCTTTCTAATTAAGGATAATAGTGACCGATTAGTTCACCTTTTCATATACTCGAAGGCATGAGGCTTGTGAGTGATAAATATGATAGCACTTCTCTATTCTTGAATGAAAAATGAAGTCATGCTTTATAATACAATCTAAGGAAAAAAAGGGATACAATTTATATAGGATGCAATGCATGGGATAGATAAAGATTAGAATATTAGATGGCATATTATTTGGGCACTTTTAGATTGAGTTTCTCAGTCCCCAGTAGGGTCACCACTGTAAAGATTATGATATTTTTACTGGGGATGAGAATGGCTAGTGGAGTCGCCACCTGGCCTCTACACTAGGACTTTTGATCTTCTGTACTAGAAAGGTTCAGAATTCAAATCTTATTTATGCCCTTATAATTTGCCTTTTTATATATTGTAACATTTATCAGTCCCTTTTCAATGAAGCATGCATTTATACTTAAAGTACTTATGTCACCTTTTTATGTAAAGAAAGTAAATTGCAATATTTAATAAACATATTTGTACATCCAGAAAGTGGGTTATTGATTAGTTATTATTTGACTTAACGATTACCCATAATTCTATAAGAATTGGCAATAAATGTCCAGCTCCCATCTTTAGGAGATTGGCCTTTATTAAAATACATTTCTCATGTGACTTTTGATTAAGAAAATACAAATCCATTTTGTTAAGGAAAACTCCATTTAATTATGTATAAAATCGTTTGATGTGAAAGTTAGGTTTTAACATGTAAAACAAGTTATTTACTAGCTATTACAACCCTAAAATAAGCAATGAAGTGTAAATAGTACAAAAACAAAAGAAATAATCCAAAGCATTAGAATGATCCTATCTGTATGTCGATTGGTCCTTATGGATTCTATAAGGCACTGACTTTAGTCCGTGCGGACTACTACATAAATGCTATTAAGTCCGTCTAGGCCTCCACTCTAGTGAGAAAGGTCACTTGCATACAACTTAAAAGAGAGATTAATAACACCAAATAGTGGTCTGTGAGGACCTAATGACAATGTCAAATAGAATGATCATACAATATGATACAAATATAAAGGCACGCTAACATGGTGAACAAAATACATTAAAACATAATAGACAAGGATAACATAATACTGTTATCATGCCATGGTTCATACGAACCTCATATTATATACATATTGAATTTATAGGTCTGTGCAGACCTTTTACCACATACATATTCAATTAATAGGTCTGTACAAACCTTTTATTATTCAAAATACGTTCGTACGGACTTAATCGTCAATTCTAGAATGTAAGTGCGATTAAGATTTTCCATAAATGATTAGAACATTATTAAACTAATTTGAGAGGTTAACCTACTCCTACAATTATTGTAGCGATTACATAAAACCCCCTCACATGACAATTAATCATGGGAGATCATCGGTTCCAACAAATAACACAAATAAATGAATGAATATGATAAAAGGAGGCTCAGATCTTACCTTGAAGTGAGCACCAAGCAATAAGGCAAAGTGTAATAGTTTAGAAGAATAGATTTTTGAGTATAGATTAATTTGGACTAGTAGAGTGATTCCTTAAGGGTTTATTAGCTATTGTAATTTTGATTCTTAGCCTTCTCCTTAGGTTCTCCTTCTTAATCTATTGAGACTCCCCCCTAATTTTATTAAGACTCTTCCTTCGATTTGTTGAGACTCCTCTCTTGGGTTCTCCTCCTTGATCTCATTGAGACCCTTCCTTCAATTTATTGAGACTCCTCTCTTGGGTTCTCCTCCTTGATGTTATTGAGACCACCCCTTTAATCATACCCTAAAGTGGGTATTTATAAGCTTAGGTTTAAGGGTTTTCCATCCAGTGGTGGTAGAATCCTTCTCAAAATAGGATTCAATGCTTGAATAGGAATTCTACACTTTTGGAAGTTTTACGTCAGTAGGTCTATACAAACTTGTATGGCTTAGTCCATGCAGATGTAGGCAGTATTTTCCCACCAGTCTATAAGCTTTAGGCTAAGTTAGATAGGTCCATGCTGACCTTATAAGATTATGTCTATACAGACTTGTGCCATGTTGGTCTGTGCAGACATGGGTTTTAGGTTAGTTACCTTATTGCTTGAGCCTGTCTCTAGTTATCTCATGGGCCAAAAAAGGTGAATAGGTCCATACCCTCCACTTCTGCCATAGATTCCTCTTTTCTTCACATTTTAACTCGTATTGCGAGTTTTTTAGGTCGGGTTAAACTCTGAATACTTAAGAAAGTCCTAGACCTAAAATTAAGGTGTCTACAGTTTGTATTCTTAATAAGTTTTTATAATAATATGGAATAACTGTGGACTTTAGTGATGCTTAGTGACAAGTATGTGTAGATGGAAATAAAGGAACGAAGAAATTATACATAATTCCTTTAGACTGAGTGAAATAGATAAAATGAGGCATATGAGTATTTGTTTGAATATAAGGCAATATATAAGTACATTGTGTGTGAAAGGCATTAGTAGTTGATGGATGATAGAATGCATGTGATATCATGTCTTATTGTATGGAACTTATCAAATGAGTATTATTTGTATGTGTATAGGCTATGGCCAAATGGCCTAAGATATAGGTGTGTTGAGTTATACATGCACAAAAGATTAAATTCTTATAAATATAGATATATGGTTATGTGTATGAAGTAGTGTACATGAGAATGTGGTTTGTGTTATGACAGTTTAGGTTGTGTTATGGTCGAATAGGATGCCATATATGATGATGATGTTGAGACCATAAGATATTACGTTATGCACACTATAATGACTATGAGATATGCTTGGTAGGCTTATGGTTGAACTTATACTAGTGGCATAAAGTAATGATAGTCATGAATACATGCCTAAGATGATTATAATGGTTATGAATATGATATATGAACATGATTTATGGTAATATCCTAAATAGTAAATACGCATGTTAGGTAGCATGTATATATGAGATTATGTAAGCATATAAAGATAGGCATAATTATATATGTTCTATTTATTTGATATACATATTAGAACCTTAAAATTATATTTTCCCCGATTAGTCATTTGTTAGCCTAACCATCTTTTAATGTTTATTTAAGCTACTTAAAATGGTGAAATAAAGAAAATAAAGTTATTGATTAGCCCATACAAGTTAACAACCTAGATGGATAGATTGACTGGTTACCTAGGGGTTTAGTAGCTGCTAGTATACTTTTGTACCTAATGTTGTGAGCTATGAGCCCTATGTTGACTTTTTTGACCTACAAGTCTTATGATGAGATTTTTTTTTAGCTTTTAGAGTCTTGATGACCTCTGGGTCTATATTGTTAGACTTTTAGAGTCCTGATGACCTTTAGGTCCAAATTGTTGGATAATCATAGACCTTATAACCTTTAGGTTCGAATTTCTAAGCCTCTATGGTCCTAATGGCCGTGGTGGCCCAAGTGTCCCCATTATCGAGTTTAATCATGTGTTATCTTACGTAAGGGTAGTAAAATATGTTTAATATTGAAATACTTTAGGAAGGATAATAATTGAGGTTTAATAAAGTTGATGATTTTACTTATGGTAATATAGATGTTTTATGATGTTTAAGTGTTTCATGCCTATTTGAATATTATATTTTGTGTACATATAACTGTATGTTATTACACCATCATTATATATATGTGTGAATGTCATTGGGTGTGCACTTAAATTTTCTTGATTACACCACTAACCAAAATTTGCTTAGTGTATCATTTTATTAAAAATTCATAGGTTGAAGAATCATATTAGAATCAAAGCTTCATATTGGTTATAGATTAATAGAAGAATACTTCTTGGTATTTTTGTTATTCTGTACATATTTATTATATGATGTATTTAAGTACTAGTGCTTATATGTAACATGAGAGGAATTGGGCCTAATCTATGATGTAAATGTTTTTGAAACTATTAAAGCAAGTTAAATAGTATTTATATGCTTGTACAATATCTTTTCACAATACATGAATTGTGGTTTGTGTTGTTGGTTTTTTTAGTGTGATCAGAGGATCACAGAAGTGGGGTTTTAAGTTGTGTCGATATTAAAAGTGCTTTTTCTTATGTAAGGTTACTATTCATTTTGGGATAATATCCTGGTATAGCCATTATGTTGCTGGATTTTTTATATAAGGATTCCCAAAATGGTTTTAAAAAGTTAAGGAAGATTTTTATTTATTTAACTATAGAATTTCAAAATTTTATTTTTTTACTGAAGTATATTTTAAAAAAGTTTTAATTTATTTGGATTTGTAAGCAAAAGTAAAAGGTTAAGTAAGTTCGGATAACATGTTGTATGTGTGTACCCCTTATTCGGGTCTGATGATTAGATTAGGTAAGGGGTGTCACATTTAGTGGTATCAAAGCTTTGATTTAAGTATTCCTCAATGTTTAAGAATTAAATATAAGTGCCATAAGTTTTGAAGCATACATCACATAATATTATGGTATTGAGGCTTATAATTTATTCTTTGCCTATAGATTAAAGATGAGTTCACCTATACCACATAATGAAGAAGAAGTTAAGAGCTATGCTCCAACATCTATTGGTCATGGGGTAGCCACAGCTACATTTATTTCTAAAAGTGATCCTAGACAAGCATTTTAGTGGCACAAGTACGGTTGATTTTCTTATAAAGATGTTGGATTTACTGAGATAGGCTACAACTATTATACATCCTCCACCTCTACTAGCTTAGCAACCACCAGCACCTTAGGCTCTCCAAAAGATATATCTAGTGAGGCTTAAAAAGATAGGAGCTAAGGATTTTAAAGGTGAAGGCATGTTGGATGCAAGCATAGTAGAATATTGGTGAGACCGAACTACTCATATTATGTAACAATTAGGACACACCTTTAAGGTGAAGGTTATCTGTGCAACTTCTCTCTTGCAAAATGAGGCCTTCAACTGATGGTTAAGCACAAGAATGTGGTAAAGTTAACCTAAGACTTATTCTTGGAATAATTTCAGTAGAAGTATATCTCTAAGCACTATCTTAACCTTAGGAGACTAAAGTTTGTTCATTTGAAGCAAGGTGACATATCCATACTAGAATACAAGAAATACTTCACCATGTTAAGTCGGTATGCCAAAGAAATGGTATAGATAGAAGCTAATAAGTGCAAGAGAGAGCTTAAAATGCATATAGCTCTTATGAAGATTCGAGATTTCTCTACATTAGTAGTAGCTTGCCATGTTGCAATTGAGGTATTAAAGGAGAAAAAGGGTTTTATTAGAAAAAGAGATCTTATGGCTAGGGAATAGCCAATACAGGTCATCACATAAATAAGAAGTTAAAAGGAAGTCAGTATGAGGCAAGATAGTAGATCTAGAAGCATGGCCAATCTCAAAGATAAAGACAAAGGGCACAGAGTAAAGTAAAGCAGCATTTGTTTCAAGTTGTTAGTGCTCTAGTATCCACAGCTTAGAGTAATTAGTTACCTAAGTGTCAGACTTACCATATGCAACATAGAGGGGAGTGTTAGAGCCCTAAGCTAGGAGTTTATTTTAGGTGTGGTGCAGCAGTCATTTCATTGGAGATTGCCTGATGTAATGTGATGGTGGATAAGGATCTGCACCTATTTTTTCTAGAGGTCAAAGAGAGGATAAAAAAGAGAAGACAGTGGGTACTTAGAGAGTCAGGGCTAAAAGTAAAGTAAAGCCTAGAGCACCTACCAGGCAATATGCCATCTAAGCTAGAAAGGAGACAAATTCGCTTGATGTGATAGTAGGTACCTTTCTTCTCTTTGATTCTCCTACTTTAGCATTAATGATCTAAGGTATACACACTCTTATATATGCATTGCACGGGCACAAGATCAAGGGTTAGGTAAAAAATTCTTAACATAAAAGTTATGTTTTGCAACCCTATAGGTCGGTATGATGTTATGAACAAAGTTTAAAAAGAGTATCCCTCACATTACAAGGAAATGAGTTTTTAATGGATCTTATTGAGTTACACTTCAATGAGTTTGATTTGATCATAGGCATGGATTGGTTGTTCAAGTATCAAGCAATTATAGATTGTGGACAAAAGTGGATATCTCTTAAGTTTAATGATGGGGCAGAGATAATAGTTATGGGTGAGAGGATAGACTTTTTGTCTAACGTTATATTAGCTATTATAGCCAAACAGATGTTAAGAAAAGGGTTTCAAGCTTTCTTAGCACATGTGTATAATACTAGTAAAGAAGAGCTAGATCTTTTCATGAAGAGTTACTTGGTTTATGACCTATATAGGAACTCGAGTTTAGATAGAGGTTTTACTCGACAATACTCTGGTATCAATAACTTCATATAGGATGGCTCCTGCAAAGTTAAAAAAGTTTAACATCCAATTGTAAGAGTTGCTTGACAAGGGTTTCATAAGGCCAAGTGTGATACCTTGGGGAGCAAAGATTTTGTTTGTTAAGGAGAAGGATGGTTCGCTTCGGTTACGTGTGGATTACAAATTGCTAAATAAAGTGACCATTAAGAACAAGTATCCTCTATCATAGATTGATGAATTTTTTTATTAGCTTAAGGATCTATGGTGTTTTCTAAGATTGATATGAGATTCAGTTATTACCTATTAATGGTTAAAGAGGTAAATGTGGCTAAGACTACTTTTAGTACACCTTATAGCCATTATGAGTTTTTTATAATGCCATTTGGGCTTACCAATGCACTTGCAACTTTCATGGATCTTATGAACCATGTCTTCTGGCCTTTCTTAGATCAATTTGTGGTGGTCTTTATTGATGATATTCTACTATACTCTAAGAGTAAAGAATATCATGAACAACATTTGAGATTAGTTCTTTAGGTTTTGATAGGTGAGAAGCTCTACACCAAACTCAGTAAATGTGAGTTTTGGCTAAGTGAGGTGCCTTTTTTTAGACACATAGCTTCTACAACAGGTATTCAAATGGATCTTAGCAAGATTAAAGCTACTGTGGAATAGAAGCACCTAAGAACACTAACAAAGATTAGAAGTTTCCTAGGTTTAGCGGGTTACTACAAATGGTTTGTTAAATGGTTTTGTTTGGTTGTAGCACCTATGACTTGCCTATTAAGGAAGGATGTTAAATTTGTTTAGGATGACATATTTTAAGAGAGTTTTGACAAGCTAAAGGTCATGTTGATAGAAAATCATATTTTTGTATAGCCAATGATAAGGAAGGATTTTACCATTTACAATGATGTATCACATAATGAGTTAGGGTGTGTTCTTATACAAGAGGGCTAAGTTACTGCTTATACTTTAAGACAGTTGAAACCACATGAGAAAAACTACTTTCATACATAGAGTGTCTTCTTTTATTATATTGGATTGAGAATTAAGGTTTACATTGATTTTTTATAAGAAGCTTCGCAATGCCTTAGGCACTTAATTGAGTTTCAATACAACATTTCTTCCTTATACTATTACTCAATCAGAAAGAGTCATTCAATTAACTTTTAGTGCTTGAGTTATTTTAATGTTAAGTTATATGTGTGATGACTATGCTAAAGCATGTCTTGATAAGTGCCTAAAGATAGGTTAAGGAGCTATCCTATAAAATTCAAGGAAGCTAGGATTGATACCTTTCCTGAGTAGAGTTTACTTACAATAATAACTATTAAGTAAGCTTAGGAATGGCTCTTGACAAAGCTTTATATGGAAGGAAGTGTATAACTCCATTAGTTGGAACAAGCTAAGTGAGACCAAGCTTATGGGGCCAGATCTAATTAGAAATGGTAAAGATAAAGTGAAGATCATCAAGGATAAAATGAAGGCAGCTAAGAGAGACAAAAATCCTATGTTGATCTGAAGAGGAAAGATGTTGAATATAAAGTAGGAGATAAAATGTTTCTTAAAGTTTCATTATGGATTAAGGCTTTGAGATTTGGCAGGAAAGGCAAGCTAAGTTTGAGGTTTATTAGTCCATATAAAGTGATAGAGCATGTAGACTAGTAGCCTATAGGCTAGCTTTACCACATGAGCTTCAATTAATACATGACATTTTTCATGTGTCCATGCTTTAAAGATTTAAATCAGATTCCTCACATATATTATGAGCTAAAGAGGTATACATCAAACCAGATTTGTCATATAAAAATGAACTGGTGAGAATTTTAGTAAGAGAGGTTAAGAAAGTAGAGAACAAGATAATACCTCTTGTGAAAGTGCTCTATAGACATCATGGTATGGAAGAAGCTACCTAGGAGATAGAAGCTCAGATGAAGGAGTATTGCCCTCAGTTGTTTGAACTTGTTAATTTTGATGGTGAAATTTCTTTCAAGAAGGGAAGAAATGTAACACCCAAAAAATTTTAGTGTTGTGAATAGTACTTCTAAGGATGTGAATAGTGTTTCTCGAGGTTGGGTTGCACTAATCTTAATGAATGAAAGTATTAATCATAACATAATTTTTAATGAAATTTGAAGCAAAAACAAAGATGTTTGGATGATTAAAAATAATAGTAAAGTTTTTTTGGTAGTGTCATGTTAATAGTGATATAGTTTTAGCTGAATCGTAAAATATTAAAAATTTGCTCAAGACATTCTAGGATCAATACAACCTGATTCTTAAATTTTATAAATAGTATGTTGGCACTAGAATTTGAATTTTTAGATATTAGGCCATATTTTTACTAATAAGGTAAAGATAAAAAGTTACGTTTTAATGGAATTTTTTTTATTTTTGAGCTCGGGTTTTTATAGGCTTATGGAGTATGGCTTAAATGAATTTTTAGGAGTTAATTAAAAGAAAGAAAAAGGGGTTTCAATTTTAAGAAAAAAAAGAAAAAAGAAAGAAAAATGGATTTGTTTTGAAAATTTCACACACATATATAATGGTCAAATGTGTTTTAAAAAGTAAACAAGTTAATAGTCATCTTCCACCTCTGTCCTTTACACTATTCATTATCAATGCCTCTTTTATGGCGTTTTCCTCCATTTTTACTTCTTCCTTCTTCCAATTAACACCAATTCAAGCAATTTAAACACTAAGTTAGCCCCTCCAGATCCTCTGGACATCTATTGTAGCAAGAAATCATGAGAAAACTAAAGGAATCTATAGTTTTAAGTCTTGATAAATAGTAACCTCATTTTAATCAGTTAAGTTTTTAGAAGTTTTAACATTTTTCCTAGGTTCTCTTGGAGCT
>CANXYI010019046.1:0-15774 GCA_948208565.1 Hura crepitans
AATTAATAAAAATCATACATATACTCGAATTAGCCATCTTAAAATAATACAATAATGAATTTTATCAAAACATAAATTGCAATAGAAAATTTCAAGTTAGTACTACATAAGCAATTCTTGTGTTTAAATTAATGCTTAAAAAATAAATAGTAATAACAAACGTAAATTATATCAATTTATTTAGAGTAATATTGAACAAAAGAGATTCAATTTAAAGAAAAATCATAATTAAGCTATTTTTGCATATTTAGCTTTCACTATTTACATACTATGAATTATTAAATAGGGAATAATTTCATTATCACGGGTATAATTAAAAGGCTTTTATTTAGTCGGTATACAACCATAAGATAATTGGAAAATTAATAAAAAAAATTTTACAATAAGGAAATAATATAAGGGCACTGATAGTAAATAAACATTGAATTTCAAAAGATTAAAAGCTCTTAAACATTTTATTAATTTCTAGTCAAACTGTTTATATTAGAAATTATAAAATGAAATTTATAATGATTATTATTGAATAAAAAATGATGATAAATGGAAATGATGTCAAGAGCATGATACTTAATATATTTTATAAAAATCTACAAATAATTATGCAATATTTAATGAATTGGCAAAACTTAATTCGATGATAGGTTATATTATAGGAAAAATATATAATCAATAGGTTTCATTATTCCGTTCATCGTATCTAAAAAATAAAATGATACTAATTGTTAAGTATCAAGACACTAAAAAATATATATATAAAAAAATATAGAAATGAGATTCTTAATTAGATTAATTAATTATACACAAATTTGTAAAATGTATGCATTCAATTTATTTTCAACGTCATAAATATTTATCTTTAAGAAAATTAATTAAAATATATATTATGATAATTTCATTGATAATATTCATGGCCTTGCATATAATTGGTATTAAAATTCATGTACATTATAAAATTAATAAAAAAATTACTTCATAATTAATCCCTAATATTACAACCCTTAAGAATGATAAATAAGGTTAAAATTGTTTCAAGGCATAAGGTTTTATAATTACAGCTTTAATAAACAAAAATATGCTATAGGGTGCCTAATCCCTTCCCTATGCTAGAATAACCTTGAACCCAAAAATTAGACCAGACTAATCGGTGACTAACTACAACCATAATTAATTAGTGGTAGCTCATACATAAAAAAAAACCACATCGTATCTGGTTTCTTGGCCTTTCGAGAAGTGGGTCCGGTTAAGAAAAACCATAGATTGCAATAAATGTTAACTCCGTTGGGGACTAATTTATTATTTCTTAGAAAATAATAAGGTTTAATTATGTAATCAAAATTAGATTTTATTAGAGTCATTGTTTGGTGTTCTTGTATTTTTATGATATTGTATATAACTACAGATAACTTGTCACATACTCACTCGAAGGTCAGTAATGAACTTACCTTTAGGTAAAATAGAGAGTTAGTAGGGAGCCTTCGAGGGAAACCTAGTAATGGCTCGAAAACTCTCACCCATGTCAGCGACAATCAAATTGATAGAGTCTATGCTAGTTCATATGGATTTTAGCTGGACAATGATAGATAAGGAACCATAAAGGTAGCAGAGGTTAAAAATCCAAAACACAATCAACTTGCTTAAACTTATGGAAATATGTGTGATTTTTATGTAATTGATTTGTTTATGATCTTTTTGTTTATAATCACATTTTTAGTTGTTAATTTTACTTGCATTATGTCTTTTGCATATTACTTTGCCAACATGAATACAATTTGGTCAACATCATAGAGTAATTATGGAAAATGATAGGTCATTGGATAACTTTATCAACTCCTTGCATAGATTACATCTAGAGCTTATTAGGAGAATCTTATAAACCTTTTTTACCACCAGAGATCATGAAATACTGCATAAATTACAGACAATATTGTTATAGGGATATAGGATTATGTCAGGACCTCTAAAGTTTATCGATTGGCATCCAGATTATCCCTACTTGAATTGTTTGTATATCACAGCAGAGCATGTTTTGCATTTTCCAAGAGAAGCATATCTTTGTTTATGGTATTTATGCAAGCAATATACTATGGGAATAATCTTAGATTGTAAGTAGTTAAGCTAATGTCTCCCCGAATGGTTACTCTATCCTGAGAGATCCACTTTTTTCACTCGATGGTTGTTTAATTTTAAAGATCCCTGGCAATAGGTTGAATTACTAGAAAGCCCAAATTGAGGTCCATACTTATTAGTTTTGTTTAGAATAAAAGAGCATTAGGAATTTGAGGAAAATGGAATTATCTACGCATTTCAGTGCCTTACTCAGATAAGGGAAAGTTTTGATGAAAATCCTCTGTTAAATCTAATTCATAACAAAACTAGTATGGAGTTACATTAAAGAAACTCTTTACAACCTAAATGATCGAGCTATGGAAGATATACTAGAACATTTACTAAATCCAAAGGCATATCATTTTGATGGACGCCTTAAATGGAACACACTGATTTTATCATTGGATCCAATTCTTTCTTATCGCTGCCATAAAGCTATTTACATTGGTCATCCTCTTACATATGTACAGTAGAAGAACAACCAGCAGAGGTATACCAATGGAAATTCCACTAGAATAGGGAGATACAATGCAAGGAATTACTCAGCCATCAGTGAATGATTTAATTTTTGAAATGGTTAGTACTTTAATATCGGTTGTGGATTCGGGTTAGTCACCAGAAAACCCACCACAAGAATTTTGAGGAATTCTATAAAGAAGAGATGGGAGAAAACTAGGATGAACAACCTATAACACATGAACCTACCAAAGGAGAAAAAGAAGCTACGAAGAGAAAAGAAACTTCGAATCAAGAAGATCCAAAAGAAGATCCAGAAGAAGATCTGAAAGAAGATTCAAAAAAAGATCCAAAAGAAGACCCAGAAGGAGACTTTAATGGTGACATGAAGAGAAACCCAGAAGAAGACTTCGATGGTGACATAGAGAGAAACCCAAAAAGAGACTTTGATGGTGACATAGAGAGAAACCCATAAGGAGACTTTAATGGTGACATAGAGGGAAACCCAGAAGGAGACTTTAATGGTGACATGAAGGGAAACCTAGAAGCAGACTTCGATGGTGACATGGAGAGAAACCCAGAAGCAAACTTCGATGGTGACATGGAAGAAGATTCTGAAAAAAGTTTTGATAATGAGGAAAATTCAGAAGATGACTCTAATGAGCATGAAGAAAGTTACGAAGATAACGGCTCAGAAGATGAAAATATGGCTTCATCAGTGGATAGCTTAATTACGCATGAATAATAATATGGTCCCTTTAGGAAGCATGATTAAATAGTATATTATAAAAAATGTCCCTTGCATAAAAGTAAATGTAACAGAAGAAGCACATCACTATTTGGAATCCCAATTTGACAGATAGTGATTTGTATCTTTTGAAAAAGGGGAGTAATATTAGGTTACATATAGACTAGTTCTGTAATTTTATGTAAAGCGGACTATGATGGTACTTTTTGATGTAAATTCCCTATATAGAGACGATTGTAACAAAAGAAGCATATAACTATTTGGAGTAATAATATTTTGATAAATAGTGATTTGCATCTTTTAATAGAAAGGGAGCGATCATTAAAATCACATTATGTAAAGGCTTTAGATGTAATATAAGATATTTGTGATGATAGCATTATAATGATTAAATATCCATGTTGGCAAAGTAAGATTTATCATTGTCATGCATATATGGTAAATAAATATTTAACATAATTTGCAATAAACATTTTACATATACTAATGCTATTAATATTACACCTAATTTGACAAGATGCAGACATCAAGAATTGCAAAAGTCTCCATAGGTTATATTCTAGAGTAAGAACAATTGGCAAGGGAAGGAATAGAATGGGCAAAAAATAGAGATAGTCTAACAGAAGGCTATAGTATAAAATTGCCTAACATTACAAATTTAGACTTGTAGCAGAATCATTTGGTTCCTATAAAGAAATTATGGGAGGCTTTGACGTCAACACAAAGACAAATGTTTGATGATCGGTATGGATGGATAGCATATCTCATGTATTTGCCCAATTATACTAATATGGTTAAATCCATGATTAAGTATTGGGATCTTAGTTACAAATGCTTTACAAATTTAGAAATATAGATATGGTGCTTACCATTGAGGAATACCAGTTCATGTCGAATTTAAAGATGACTTTCAAGCCATATAAGTGTGCAAGAACAAAAAGAGGATTGAAAAGTTAGCGAGAGTCGTTGGGATTTATGCCAACAGTTTAATGGAATAGGAGTAGCCTATGACTAGAGCAATTAAGATTGAACCACTTTCATAATTTTTTCAGGCTAACATTAACTCAGATAGCTCTTTACTGGCATTAGCACTTCTTATTTATGGGATAGTACTATTCCCAAAAGTTCTTGGAGTGATTGATGAAAAAGTCATAATATGTTTCACAAAGGCAGCATGGAATGGAACCCGAATTTTATGTATCTTGGCAGAAACCTTCAGAGCCTTAAATGCTATTAGAATTCAAGGACAAGGTCAATTTACAGCATGTTTACCACTCCTTTGCATATGGGCATTGAATCACTTTTATTGTCCTTCCACCTTCAATTTCCCTATAATTAGATATGATAAAGATTTCAACAGATGTTCTAATCATGTCTAATGATTTAGGCAATTTAAATGGCTAACATTGCAACCCAAAGTGAAAGTCTGGTTGTAGTTTCTTCATAACCTTAAAGAAGAGAATATATCATAGATACCTTTTTGGAAGGATCGAGATGTTTTGATAATCAACTATGGGAAGTTCTTATGGGTACCTTTGCT
Organism: Hura crepitans; assembly: GCA_948208565.1. Taxonomy (NCBI): domain Eukaryota; kingdom Viridiplantae; phylum Streptophyta; class Magnoliopsida; order Malpighiales; family Euphorbiaceae; genus Hura; species Hura crepitans. Next base: position 4,851 of record CANXYI010019046.1, read on the forward strand.
AGGTCTATAGGGAGGAACAACATATGCACCTACCATGTTCAAAAGACAACTAGGAGCTACTCAGTTCATTCTAGTCACTAAAGGATTGTATGGATCTGATTCAGAATATGGGGAAAATAATACGAAAGGAATAATAGAGGAAATAGTGAAAGCATGGCAATATGTCAGGATATTGAGAAAAACTACTCCCAAGAAATTAGTCAGGATAAATTATCTTCAATGGCATCAAAGACGTTGTAAAAGGTTTATGCCTCAAAAAATAAGATGAACAAGAGGAAAATGCCTATGGAAATGTCAACAAAAGAGTAAGACATAATCCCATAACAATCAAATGATGATTTAGTCGAGTGGATAAAAATGGTCACAAAGGCTAAATAGGAAACCTTTGGGGTTAGAAAAATGAAATGATGAATTATTGGAAGAGGTTCATATGCTACGAAATCAGCTCATACAGATAAAGATAGATCATGACTTGAAGATAACAAGTCTAAAATAGGAAAATAATCAACTTCGGGTTAAAAATGAGGAATTAGTCTAGGAAATTTGTACCTTGTAAAAAGGCAAAGAGAAAATAGACCCGAATAGTTTAGCACTAAGAAGGTATCAGGAAGAATATGCATAAAATCAAAAGAGGGATCTATAAGAGCAATATGAGCAATTAATGACAAAATATCAAATCCTACATGCTCATTATGAAAAGTTAAGTGGAGAGATCAATTGCTATAAAATTAGTGTAGATAAATATTATTATGATTATTATAAATTTGAGATGGAAAAGAATTATATAGAAAGAGTGATGCGAGAGATATCCAATAATGCGATCATCTTTGCAGAAAGTTTGGCATATTTTGAAGATGCTTATATACCTATTGGTGAAAAGGGATAAAGGATGATCGTTTTCTTAGAAAAGCTACGAAAGAATCTGGAATACTTGGGTTAAATCATGTGAAATGGCATGTAATATTATTCTGCCTAATATTCATTAAATGTTAAGTATAAGCAAATGTTAGAGTATTAAACTTAGATGTTGTAATATGAATGATATATGTTATATAATATAGGTTTGGTCTATTAATACCTAGTATAACCATATAAAAGATTTATTAAATAGGTAATCAAAATAGCCCACCAATTTAATCAACCTATTCCTTTTGAGCATCCATATTTAACTCATTTAAGAAAAAGGCAAATAGATGAGCAAAGATAATAAGAGTTCAAGAGAGATATTGATAAAATCAAGGAACAATTATTAGATGTAAATACTATGAAGGAGCAATTAGCTAAAATAATAGAATTACTCAAATGAAAAACTATCGAGGAAGAAGCACCAATTGCCTTTTTGATCGCATCACTAATAATAGTATCCTGAACTTCTATAACAGGTTAAACATCTCAAAGGCTATTCCCTAAAAAAAGTTCGATAAAGTAAAAAGATGAAATAAGTATAGTCCTAGACATAGATGACCCTAAGGTACAAGCTAACTTAAAGGAGTCAGCAAAGAAAAGAGTAATTGAAAAATTGGGGTCGTTTGAAGAGAGATTAAAAGCAATTGAAGGAATAAATATTTTTGGGACAATTGATGCTACACAATTATGCTTAGTACGTGATGTGGTTATCCCTCCTAAATTCACAACTCCAGAATTTGAAAAATATAAGGGCAAAAATTGTCCCTAAAGCCATATGTCTATGTATTATAGCAGGATGGCATCGCATGTTAACACTGAAAAATTACTTATTCATATATTTCAGGAAAGTTTAACAGGACCTACTTTGAGATGGTATATGTAATTAGAAAGAAACCATATCAAACGATGGAAAGATTTGGCTAATACATTTTTAAAGCAATATAAGCATAACGTCGATATAGCTCCAAGCAGGGATAACCTTCATGCTATAGAAAAGCAATCTACTGAAAAGTTTAAAGAATATGCTCAAAGATGGAGGGATAAGGCAGCTCAGGTTATTCCCCAACTCACAGAAAAAGAGATTATAACTAATTTCTTAGACACCTTAGGACCTCTCCCCTCTTTTATAGCATGATGTTGGCTAATAACACCATAAACTTTTCTAATTTTGTTCTGGCAGGAGAAAGAATAGAGTAGGGCATTAAGAAAGGAAAGCTTGAGGAATAGTCAGTGAGTCAAATAGATCAAAAAAGTAATATGAGGTAAAAAGAAAGAATGGGATACTTATATGGTAAGGGGAAACTCATATGGCACTTACTATAGTACAAGTGTAATACCCGAGTCAAATGGCAAATACGATTGGTATTAGAGAACAAAATTATAGGCAACAACGAGTCCTAGAAGTCTTCAATCCTATCCCAATTACATATAAGGAATTGCTACCTCAATTAATGTAAAACAATTTGGTAAACCTATCACCTCTTAAGCCACTAACACCTCCATATCCCAAATGGTATAAAGAGGATGCTAAATGTGATTATCATGCTGGAGCAATAGGGCATCATACAGAAAATTGCTTAGCATTTAAAAGGAAAGTACAAGGGTTGATAAATGTAGGATGGCTTAAATTTGATCAGGGAGAACAAAGCTTGAATGTCACCACTAATCCATTACCAAATCATGAGGATGGAAGAATAAATGCCATCATGGGTGAAAAGGAAGATAAAGAATTATGTTTGGAATCTTTAAAAAGGACTTACAATTTACAATAATTATTAATAGCATTGGTACAAATGGGCTTACTGGCAAAAAATCTAGATGAATCAGGGGTATGGAAAGAACTTTCAAGACTATAGGATGCAAAATTCATAACAATCTAGGTGGCCAGCAAAGAAATCGCTATTATAGAAAAGGAGGATAATAAAGAGACTAGAAGACCAATTCCTATAGTTATTTGCTGCCCCCCTCATTTAAGGCAAAAATCCATCGAACCTATAATATCCCCCTAGCCAAAATGACATTAAGCTTACCAAGGCATTTTCCTTACTAGGATACAAAGGCAGTACCTTAGATATATGGATGCCCGACAACTTAACCAAAAGAGCTAGAAGCTTCATGGGCATCAGGACTCTTTATAGAAAATATTGCTGAGGTTAGAGGAATGACAAGAAGTAGGAGATGTTATATTTCTGAAGAGATAAATAAAAAAAAATTAAAGAACTAGATTGATGTCATAAAGGGAAAGATAAAGAGGAAAATAATACAGCTCCGAAAGAATAACCAAAGCAAGCTTATAAGCCCAAAAAAAGAGTATCTGAAGAAGATGTTGAAGAATCTCTAAGGTTAGTCTAGTAAAGTGAATATAAAGTGATTGAACAACTTAATTGTACCCCAGCTAGAATTTCACTACTTAGTTTAATAATGGCCTCAAAACCTCACCGGGCTGTATTGTTATAAATATTGGATCAAGCATATATCTATCATGACATTTTAGTGTAAAACCTTAATAATATTATTGGTCATGTAATGTCAGCTAACTACATCACTTTTACGGATGATAAGATCCCTTCTAAAGCAATGAGCCATGTTAGGGCCTTCCATATTTCAGTAAAATGTAAAAATTATTCGATTGCAAAGGTGTTGGTAGACAATGGTTCGTCTTTAAATGTAATGCTAAAATCCACTCTATGCAAGCTTCCTTTTGATGAATCATTTGTAAGACCAAGTTTAATGATTGTCAGAGCCTTTGATGGTACTAGAAGAAATTTTATTGGGGAAATTGAACTACCAATTCAAGTGGGCCTTACTATGTTTCAAATACTTTTTAGGTAATGGATATAAACTCGATATATAGTATGTTATTGGGAAGACCTTAGATTCATAGTGTTAGAGCAGTTCCTTCTTCCCTATACAAGAAAGTAAAATTCGTTATTGATGGAAAGTTGATAAAAGTTTATGGTGAAGAGGAAATCTTTATATCTAAACCTATTAATGATCAATATATTGAAATGATAGAGGAGGCCATTGAAAGTTCTTTTCAAGCTTTTGAAGTAATAAATGTGATTTATGAACCACTCAGAGGAAAATTAGCAAAATCACATTTTTCTAATGCCTCACGGATGTTTGCCTAAGTAATGTTAGCACAAGGGTACTAGATAAGGATAGGCTTAGGAAGAAATAAGCAAGGAATGGTCCAATACATGGAACTCATAGGAAACAACTATAAAGTAGGTTTGGGATATCATATAACCTGTTATGATAAGATGAGAGTGAAGAATGAATAGTGATTAAGAAAAATGGAAAGGGTGCATGAGACTAAAATCAATTATTCTCGAGTGGAAATTCCTCCTTTAAAATAAGTGTTTAGAAGTGCAGATGGCTTATACATGAAAGAGGAAATTTGTCAAGAAATGAACTCACCATGATAAATGCTAATGAGGGAGAAGAATTAACACACAATTATGTATATTCTCTCTATCCAGAGTAAAGTAATGTCCTCATTAACCAAAGCTCTTTATATGGTCTATTTTGAATCCCGATACTTATATGTAACCTAAGATTGCTCTTAGCTATGCCTAAGGCTAAAAGTTTTAGTATATTAGGCTTCTTCATTAATAAATTCATACCTTATCTCATATACTTCTCTTTTATTCCTCCTAAAGGCTTTTCTATGTTTCTTTTTTTTTTTGTTGTTTCTTGCATTTTATCTAAGAATAATGATTCTTTAGATGATATGCTCAAAGAAAGACTAAAATATAATTTTGATTATCTAATATATGAAGTAGAATCTAATGAAGAAAAAGATGAAAACAAAGCTATAGCACCTGAATTTGAAAAACTATGGGATCACAAAGAAAGAATTATGGAATCACAGTAAGAGCCTATAGAAGTGATAAATTTGGGAACAGAGGAAAATCCTAAAGAAGTCAGAATTAATCGTAACTTACCTGATGAATTAAAAGAAAGGATGATTGGATTATTGAAAGAATATATGGATATTTTTGCATAGTCCTATCAAGACATGCCTAGATTAGGCATTGACACAATTGTTCATAAATTACCTCTAAAACTAGAATGCCAGCTTGTTAAACAAAAATTAAGAAAGATGAAACTAGAGTTGCTTTTAAAAATCAAAGAAGAAGTTAAAAAGCAGTTAGAAGCAGGGTTCTTGGAAGTAGTTAGGTATCCTGAATGGATAGCCAATATCGTGCTAGTTCTATAAAAGGATGGAAAGGTAAGAATGTGCATAGATTATAGGGATCTAAACAAAGTAAGCCCTAAAGACGATTTCCCATTACCATATATAGATGTATTAGTAGATAGTGCTATGAGTCATTACATGTTTTCTATCATGGATGGATTTTTAGGGTATAACCAAATTAAGTTATTTTGGGATGACAAAAAGAAGACATGTTTTATTACCCTTTGGGGAACTTTCTACTATAAAGAAATATCGTTTGGGTTAAAAAATACAGGAGCCACTTACCAAAAAGCAATGGTTATACTATTTCATGACCTAATGCATAAAGAAGTCGAGGTGTATGTGGATGATATGATAGTTAAATCACGTCCTGAAGAGGATCATATAGGAGTATTAAAAAAGGTATTCAAGAGGTTGAGAAAATACAAACTTAGGATGAATCTGGCAAAGTGCACATTTAGAATAACATCCAAAAAATTATTAGGATTTATAGTAAGCCAGAAAGGAATAGAGGTAGACCTGGATAAGGTTTAAGCCGTAAAAGAATTATCACCCTTGAAAATAAAAAAAGAAGTAAAAAGCTTTATAGGAATAAATTATATAGCCAGATTTATTTCTCAATTGACAAATACATGCGAGCCTATTTTTAGTTTATTGCAGAAAAGAAATCCTAACTAGTGCGATGAAAAATGCCAACAAGCATTTGATAAAATTAAGGAATACTTGAAAAACTCACCTGTATTACAACCTCTAATCATTGGAAAACTTTTGATTTTATATTTAACGGTATATAAGAAATCCTTAAGAGCAATGTTAAGATAATATAATGAAGGAGGAAAAGAGTATGCGATTTATTACGTAAGCAAAACATTTACAAGTTATGAAGAAAACTATTCTCTTTTAGAGAAAACATGCGCTACTTTAGCATGGACTGCAAGGCATTTGAGACATTATATGCTTTCCCACACTACTTATCTAGTTTCTTAAATGGACCCCATTAAATATGTTTTTGAAAAACTAGCACTTATTGGAAGAATTGGGTGGTGGCAAGTATTACTCTGTGAGTATGAGATCATATATATTACTCAAAAAGCTGTTAACGGAGAAATCATCATAGATTTTCTAGTAGTGCAAAGCACTAAAACCACTCAGGAAGTTAAGTTAAAATTCCCAAATGAAAGCCTAATGGTTCTAGAAAAAGTGTGTGAGGATTCAAAAAATTGGATAATGAAGTTTGATAGGGCTTCTAATGCATTAGGTCATGGAATCGGGGTAATTTTGATAGCTCTTGAGGTGAGTTATTTTCCAGTAAGGGCAAAATTATGTTTCAAATGTACTAATAATATGGCAGAATATGAAGCCTGTGTTATGGGGTTACAAACTACAATAGAAATGAAGGTTAAACATTTGGAAGTTTATAAGGATTCTTCTTTGGTGATAAACTAGTTAAATGGAATATGGGAAGCTAGAGATGTTAAACTAATGCCATATCAGGGATATGTTCATAAACTCATAAAGGAATTTAACTATGTTGAATTTTAGCATATCTCTTGAATAGAAAATTAGATTGCAAACACGTTGGCAACATTAGCAGCCATGTTCAGGCTAAATGATTGTGGGAAAATGCCACCCATTAAGATAGCAATTAAAGGAACTAAAGCTTATTGTGCTCATGTCAAGCAGGAGATTAATGGAAAGCCATGGTACCATGACATCCTCCAATACATTAAAGATGGGAAATACCCTGATGGTATAAATGATAATGATAAAAGGAAAAATACGGTGCTTAGCTAGTAATTTCTTTTTAATAGGAAATGTGTTATACAAAAGAAATTATGATACCACCTTAATCGGGTGTGTTGATGAGAAAAAGGGCTAAAGACTAATAAAAGAGGTGCATGAAGGATTTTGTGGTACTCACTTGAACAGTTATGCATTGGCAAGGAAAATCCTTCGACTAGGATATTATTGGATGAAGATAGAGTTTGATTATATAAACTTGGTTCGTAAATGCTAAAAATGTCAAATATATGCGAATGAAATTAATTCACCTGCTTCAGTGTTAAATGTATTATCTTCACTGTGGCCCTTTGCAGTTTAGGGATTGGATGTCATTGGTCCTATTGAACTAAAGGCATCAAATGGACATCATTTTATATTGGTAGCAATCAATTATTTTACCAAACGGATAGAAGTGGCTTCATATACAAACATGGAAAAAGGAGTAATAATTAGAGTTATGAAAAACAATATCATTTGTAGATATGGTTTACCTGAAAGAATAATTATAGACAATACCCAAAATTTCAACAATAAAGTAATGGAGGGAATGTGTAAGCAGTATAAAATCATTCACTATAACTCTATGCCTTATAGGCCTAAGATGAATGGAACAGTTGAAGTAGCAAATAAAAACATAAAGAAAATAGTGCAGAAAATGGTGGTTACCTATAGAGACTGGCATGAGATGTTGCCATTTGCATTGCACGGATATAGAATAATAATAAGAACTTTTACTGATACTACTCCGTATTCTCTCGTATATGGAATAGAGGTAGTACTGCCTATCGAGGTTAAGATTCCATCATTGAGGATTATCCTAAAAGCAGAATTAGATGATAATGAATGGGTACAAAAGTGATATGATGAGTTAAATATGATAAAGGAGAAAAGATTAATGGCATTATGTCATGGCCAACTATACCAGAGGTGGCTTATAAGGACCTATGAAAAGAAAACTGATACTTAAAGAGTTTTAGGAAGGAGATTTAGTTTTGAGAAAAATCATTTTAAGACAATAGGATTTAAGAGGAAAGTGGGCACCCAAATTTGAAGGTCCTTATATAGTAAAAAAGGTATTCTCAGAAGGAGCATTAATCTTAACAAACATGGATGGGGAAGAACTTCCCGAGCTAATTAATTTGGATATGGTGAGGAGGTATTATGTTTAAGAAAAAGAAAAAAAAGGAACAATGTAATACTAGGGAGATATACTCAAAAAAGAATATATATCAAATAAATTTTGATCTTTCTATTAGATATTTATTCTTTTATTCTCATTTTTAGCATTTGCAAAGAAGGCATTACGATTGTAAAAAGATCTCAATTTAAAAATTTTGAAAAGGTGAGTTTTAAGCTAAGACTTTTTGAAAACATGATTAAGTGGTTAGGAAAAAAGCATATCAACGAGGAAAATCAAGATAGGGTATACTAAGCACATCTTTTGAGACTGTTTTGAAATCAAGTTAGATATTGATTGCTCATGAACTAGGAATATAGCTCAAATGGTGGTTTATTTTGATTTAATAACCTGTTGATATTTCTAAAAAGAAAAAGTAGGGATTAGATAATAAGTTGTTAAGACACATTACAAGGCAATCTCATTATTACTTTTCATTATGTTCAGCTTGCTTGCAATAAAAGCACTACAATAGTCCATATATATTATGTCAACTTTAGGGGCAAGATACATTACAAGAAATTCATGAATAATGTAGAAAAAATATATATCATCAAATAGAATGATATGACTCAAATAGGACTTTGAGAATCTTGAGTTCATGACAATCTTTTCATATGAATTTCAAAATCAATATCACATTTCAAAGGAAAACTCAGTCAAAATGACTTTCTAAATAGAGAGAAAAGAAAAGAGCATCTAAAAATCACCGAAGCTATAACCCAGTCATAGTTCAGGACATGACAAAAAAAATCTCAAAATCATCCTCACTCATAGGAATGTTATGATTTTGAAAATTAAAAATTAGAATCATTCATAGAAAGATTCTGATGAAAAGTGCAATTGATAGTGATCACCAATAGGAGGGTTCACTATTTTGGAAAATGCAAATTTGAAATTAAAATCACTTGTAGGAAGATTCTGATTTCATAAAGACGTCAAAACTTTAAACTATGTTCACCCATAGGAAGTTCATGGATTTTGGGAGATGTCAAACATCCTAAAATCATCACCACTCATAGGAAGGTTACGATTTTAAATGTTAAAATCATTGCCACTCATAGGAAGGTTATGATTTTGAATGATTAAATCATCATCACTTATAAGAAGGTTACAGTTTTGAAAATTTTAAATTAGAATCACTCGTAGGAAGATTTTGATTCTAAAAAGTGCATTGATTCCATGCATTATGTTCACTCGTAAGAAGTTTACTATCTTGGAAAATGCAAACTATTGAAATCTAAACCACTCACAGGAAGGTTTGGATTTAGAATTGTAAATAAAAAAGACAAAACAAAAATATTAATTACAATTAATTATTAATTAATAAGACTTTAACTCAAATCGCTATCTATGGTTTTTGCTTACTCTTAATTGTCTTAAGAGAATGTAAAAAGGGGGCAACTGTAGATACCCATTTTCGTGCAGCTAAATAATACTTAATTATAATATAAATCTAAATTAAATCATCTTAGAAAAATAAGTTTCCATTATTACTTACTTATATTAAAAAAAGGATAATTTTTATTATTATTTACAAAAGCATTATTATTAATGCTATAGCTATTATTATTATCATTATTGAGTAATTATTGTCTATTACCATCATTATCATTATTAAAAGAAAATTATTATTATTATTATTATTATTATTATTATTATTATTATTATTATTATTATATCTAATTAAATAATAATTCAAATAATTAGAGTATAATCAAAGTATGGAAATGAAAAAGGAAAAATTTGAAACTAATTAAATTTAATTCTAATAAATTCAAATTATAAGATAATAAATTTTATTGATTCTAAATACAAAAATAAAAAAAAATTATTATTATACAAAGATAAATATAAAGCACTTAATTAATAATACATGATAAAAAGAAATACATTATACAAAAAATTACAAAATTATAAAAAAAAAGATAGGGAGACCTGCTGGGCTTAAATGGCCTAAGCCCAGCAGCCTACTGACCCATTAGGCCCAACACCAAGCCTAGCACCAAGCCCAATGGTGCAGCCTATAGCAATTCACACCAAACACTACCTAAGACCTCACAAGGCCTAGCTCCAGTAGCTCACATAGTAGCTCCAACAACTCACACAGTAGCCTTAACAATTCACATAATGGCGTTGCAGTCCATAATAGCCTAACCTTCTCCCTGCAGACATCTTCCTCCCCTCAAAAAGCAAGAAATATCTTACTTGCAGCAAATAAAGAGGGTGAAAGAGGCTACTGCATAGTAAGATAAAACACTATTGAGAAATGACTATATAAGCAGTGGTTGAGGACACAAAAAGGGGACGAAAAAAAAGTAAGAAAAAACATAGCAAAGAGCAAAAAAAGAGAAAGTAGAAAAAAAAAGAAAGCAATAAAAGAAAGAAGTAGGAAAAGGAAATACAAGAAGGAGAACATAGAGGATCATTCTAGAGCAGGGAAGCAAGAAGAAAAATATACCATCAATAACAGAAAGATCATAATAACAAAATAAGGTAATTTAGCTCCTCATGTTTGACTCTCTTTAATATCTTAAAGTCAGATTTGATTTTAACATATTAAAAGAAGTCAGCCTCTAATTTATTAATCTATTTTATATATCTACTATCTAAAAGCCTATCTCTATGTTTATTATAAAAGTCAGGTCTAATTTTTTATAAAAAGCATAGGGAGGGTTAGTAATGATCTTCAGGTTTTAAAACTACATGTTGTGCTGAAAACAAGTTAGCAGAAATTTTGAAAATAAAAATCAGGGATAGTCCTCAGATTTAGTATTTATACATTTGTAGATTGAAGTTCACATAGGTATCCATCCTATTTGAAAAAAATGGGTAACTATTCATTGCATAAATAAGTT
>CANXYI010019066.1:0-10771 GCA_948208565.1 Hura crepitans
AAACTATACATAGATAGGATTATAAGATTCTAGCATGTATAGTGGCTATTATTTCTAATAGAGACCCTCAATCCACTTCCAGGTTTTAAAAGAGACTACATAAAGCTTTGGGTACTAAAATGACTTATAGTATAGCTTTTCACCCTCATATAGATGGATAGTTAGAAAAGGTGATACAAGTGTTAGAAGATATGCTGTGTAGCTATGCCATTGAATTTAAAGGTAGCTGGGACCAGTACCTGTCCTTAGCTGAATTTGCTTATAACAACAGTTATCAAACCAGTTTGGGCATGGCACCTTATAAGGCACTATATGGCAGAAGGTACATCACTCCTTTGTGTTAGAGTGAAGTTAGTGAAAACAAGATTTTAGGAGTTAACTTGAACAGAGATGCAAAAGAGAAAGCCAAGATTATTAAGGAAAGATTGAAAGTTGGCACTGATAGACAAAAGTCATATGTTTAAATGAGGGATATTAAATATTAAGTGGGTAAGAAAGTGTTTCTAAAAGTGTTGCCATGGAAAAGGTACTCAAGTTTGGTAAAAAAGGAAAGCTAAGTCCTAGATTTATTAGCCCTTATAAAATTATAGAAAGAGTGGGGTAGTTGGCATATAGGCTAGCCTTGCCACTTGAGTTGCAATAGATTCATGATTTGTTTCATGTCTTAATGCTTAGATGATATAGATCAAATCCCTCTCATGTAATACTAGTAAAAGAGATTGAAGTCTAGCCATATATGAGTTATAAAGAAGAACCAATGCAGATTATAGCCAGAGAGGTTAAGCAGCTTAGAAATAAATCCATACCACTCGTCAAAGTGCTATGGAAACATCATAATAGGGAAGAGGCCATGTGGGAGCCCAAGGAGCAAATAAAGGCTTAATATCCTCACTTGTTTACATCAAGTAATTTCGAGGATGAAATTTCTTAAGAGGGGAAGAACTGTAATGCCTGTAACTCGAGGCTCTATGAACAATATCTCCGAGGCTCAAAAAGTTTGCCAAGAGTGTCGAATCACCTTTATGAGGCTTGAGGTAGGGTGTATGGTCATGAAACTTTAACTAGCCATAAAATGATGAAAATAACCTAATTTAAAGATTTAGCAGAACTAATAAATTATTTTAGGTCAAAATCTAGTAGGTCGTAGGCTTAAATGGACTTGGGTTAGGAATGACCTGAAATATGCCTAGATGGACCTAAAAAAATCGTACCCTAGAGGTCAAAAATTCTAATTAGGCCTTTAGATAAGGAATTTTAATTTTTTGATGTCATGAGGTAATTTTTCAAAATTTTTAGCAATTTTAAGAATTTTTGAGGAATTAGTTAACCGACTTACCGATGGAATTTTGGTGTGAAATTTTATAAGCCTCTAATTAGGCCTAATCAAGGGATTTTAGAATAAATGCAATAATTTTTTGAGGTTCAAGTGAATTTTAAAAATTTCTCAAAGTTACAATAAATAATTAAGCATTTTAAGGAGCATGGGTAACACGTGTCACCGTTCGAGCCACCCCAACCCCACTATAAAAAGGGGTGCCATGTGGCCACTATCCCACTTGGCTAAAGGACACCTCATCCCCACTCACTCTCACCTTTCTTCCTTATTTCCCTTACAATTTACTATCCATACCATTTTAGCCAAGAAGTCACCATTTTTGGACCATTTCTTCCATAATTCTTCACAAAAACTCCACTAAAAATCCTAACAAATATGTAAAAATTTATTTATGAAGCTTTTAGCCATCATAGCTTACCATAAAAGTTGAAGAAAATTTCTTAAGGTCCAAGTATACATAAGGCGGTGTGGAAAAAATGCAAGTGCATGCAAACTGAGTTTTCTTCTTTTTTAATTTTTTTGTAACTAGTTTTCTCAATCCTAAGGTTAGCCAAAAAATTAGAATTTTAATTTGAAGTTTGTATGAATTTTAAGGCATTTTCTAAGGTTGGAAACATATTATGTAGGCTTAAGGGAGAATAAAGTTCAACATGGAAATTAAAGGTGCTAAGGTGTAGGAAAGCATTGCAAACTAATATAGGTATGTGAATTTGGTCTAATTTAGACATGCCATGATGTGTATGGATTGAATTGTGATGATATAGTGTATGGAAACCTTAGTTTTGCCCTATAACGTGTATAAAATATTGGTAGAAGCAAGGATTGATGTTAATTATGGTTGATAATAATGATTTAGATGTGAATTATGTGAGACAAATGAAAGTATGGATATGGCTTCAAAAAGGCCAAGAGGTATATTTTAAGGTTATAGTATGTGTATGGTGTGATGGCATATAATTATGATGTATATGATAGAGAAGTGTATGTGTGATAAGAGTAGGAAGGATATATATGTATGTATGGTAAAGAAAATGCATGTACATGTATGGCATTAGGTTGGCCGAGAGGTGTCTTGGCATGAGAGCTCATGGTTTTATCATATATTATATGGGAAATGTAAGTATAAGCATGGGTTAGTGTTAATCATCCATGATATTAATGATTGGTGTGTTGATTTAGGGAAGAAGGTACATCTATGTTGACAATTTCAGTATGGCCGAGAGGTGTGGCCTTGTGTCATGGCATGTGAATGCTTGATATGTCATGTGTATATGATGTATGTGATAAGGAATGGCATGTATGGCTAGAAAATGGATGATGTGTATATGTTATGTGATGTGATAGTGAATGTATGACAATGATCAAGCTATGGTCGAGTGGTATACATGACATGATGTGCATGATAAAAATGATATGGCATGATGTATGTTATATATGTTTGGCATGGTATAATAATATGTGATGCATGATATAGGATTGGCATGAAATGAGTATATAAATGTGAATAAGTATGGCATTATGAAAGGTAATTAGAAGTAATAGAAACATGCCTGAAAATTGGAATGAGAAATGACTTGTAAATCGTATAAGAAAATTGATAAGAATTGAATATAAAAGTGACCTAAAAATATCCTAAACTTGAACCATTATTTAAGCAACATGTGTAATAAATTGAAATGGCATTGTGAGCCAATATTGTTGGCATTGTGAGATGTATGATGTGAGATGATATAGGCCTCATAATGGCATGTTGATTTGGCATGAAATGGTATGAAACAATACCCAATAAATAGTGGCTACAAGCTTATAGTAGAGTACTAAAATCGTAAAGTGACTTGTAACTATCCCATAAAAATGACCATCTAGAAATTAACCTATAAATGGCATATGAAATAGACATAATTGGACCTAAATTAATGACATGAAATGGACTTATAAATTCCTAAGTAAAAATACCTAAAACTTTCCTTTGTAAATGAACTATAACTATTTGAAAGGATCAATATAGACCTCTAACTGTCCGGGTCAAAATTTGACTATTGAAATTATATCATAACTGATTGTTAATTAATTTTAAGCAATTTAAATTGATGATCAATAATAAAATAAATATAAATGAAAGGTAGATGGCCCATTAGTTAGACACCCAGTGGATAGATTGACTGGTCAATAAGGGATTAGCAGTTGCTAGATATTTGATGATGATTAAGGGATATTTGAGGTCTATAAATTGATACCAGCTATCCATCAAAGATATTTAATGATGATTATTAAATATTGGGAGGTCTACAAACTTATCCTTACTATCCACTAGAGCCGTTTAAAGATGATTATTGGATATTGAGAGGTCTATGAACTAATCCCTACTATACATAGAGTTGCTTGATAATGATTATTAGGATATTGGAAGGTCTACGAACTGATCCCTGCTATCCATTGTTTGGTATTGAGAGGTTTATGTGAACTGATCATTGCTATTAGAGTAGGCTAGTGCAACAGTCAGGGTCTAGAATATAGGCCACTACACAGTTTGAGTTCCCTTTTAGTCTAGTGTTTTTAAGTGTAGTCTATCTAGCTAGGCCTATAAAATAAGATATATAATGTGATTGATAATTAATAATAGAGGTGATAAAAATAAATAAGAATACTAAAAGGGCATAATTATAAATAATTAAATAATGAAACCGATAGTAGAATGAAATTATTTTAATTCCTAACATGGATCGTCTGTGATACATCTGCATTCATGGCATGTATGATTCATATGTTTGCTACAATTACATGTTGTTATTTTATCAAATTCATAACTAAGTTTCATACTCAGTGTATTAGTGTTTTGGTGTGTAGGTTACAAAAGTTAGTAGTTCAGCCTCGAGTTTTATGTAGTAGCAATAGAGGCATTGAATGTTATATAGTCATATAATTTTAATGGATTTAGTATGCACTCATGTAAATATTATAGGTTATGGGTTTAACAAGCTTAGAAGCTACTATTGTCTATAAGTATAGGTGAAACATGTGATGTATATAAATAAGCAGTTTATCTAAATGTTTAAATTTTTTTTTATCTTATTAGATTGGGCCTGAGGCCTATGTGATATTTTATCAGCTATTAAGTACATAATTGATGAATTTAATGTTATTAGAGGACCAGAAGGGTCTAATGGTGATAGGAATAGTGGTTAATATTTTAGAAGTGTTTTTAATAGGTGAAAATTTTTCAAAATGTCACCCAAATAGCCATTGTGCTGCCAAAATTTCTAAAAATCTACTAATAAGTTGAAAAAAAATTAATTTTAAGGTTTAATATACCCTGAATAAAAATGTCTAAGTGGTAGACTAGGAATTTGGACAATATCATAATAGATATTAAATAATAGATATTAAATAATCTATAAGTATTAAATGAGTGAAGCCCTAGGGAAATTTCAAAATGGGTGACTTAGTGGGAAGTGCACCACTTATTAGGTTTCTTCAGGAATTTGGTAGGAGGTGTGATAGGTAAAGAGAATAAAGAAAGAATAAAAATAATAAGAAATAAAAATAAAGGAATGAAAACAAGAAATAAAAATAAAGGAATAATGAAGAGTTACTTCATTGGTTATTCGATAAAGGGCAAAAAGAAAGGTCAATTAAATTCCTAATAGATCAAACAACTTGAACAACAATAAAACACAATATTAGTATGAAAGAATTAATGAAATCAATGAAAATAATAAATAAAAGGGCATAAAATAGACAACTAAATAAATAATAAATAACATATGAATTAAATTATTGGATTTAATTTGTAAATGGATAAAAAGAGATGGAAAAATAAAGAAAAACAAAATATTAATTATGGAAAAATAAAATACGGGTGCCACATCTAACTGGTAGATGAGTACCTAAATAAAATAAGATTACCATATTTAACTAATAAATAGGTAACAAAGAAAATAAAATAAAAGGTACCACTTTGATTCGGCCAATGAACGAAAAAGAAAGATGAAAGAAAAAAATTTTGGTTAACCCACTGTGTATAATTGCCTTTATGTATAATCTTTAATTAACTCGAGAGAAAAAGGGCAAATAATTTTAGAAAAACCTATAAAAATTAAAAAAAAATAGTATTTGAAAAGTTCTTTTTTTTCTTTGCTTTTTTAGGTGTGCAATTATCGAGAAAAGTTAACCCCTTGGACTAACACAGTATTTGCCTTTTATACGCATGGATCGAGGATAGAAAATAACCATTTTAAGGTAAGAGAAAATGGCCATTTTAGGGTAAATAACCATTTGCCTAAAGAGGATTCCTACCTAGATTCTTCCTTTTTGGCAAAACGATACCATTTTGTGGAGGTAAAATAGTCGTTCTAGGGAAACATGTAATGGTTGTTTTTCCCTTTGAAATGGACAATTTAGGAAAATATGAAATAGCTATTTTGCCCTCTAAAACAACTATTTTGGAAAAAAAATAATAATGGTTATTTAAGGGCAAAATGATGTAGTTTTGCCCTTAGCAGCCAAAGCTTGTAAAATGTAATTTTTCTATTATAAAATAAATTTTCCTTTTTCAAATGCTCCATACTGAGGGGGGTTTCTCCCCCAAACCCCCTATGGCATCAATGTTGGGCATCAAGCTCAAGCCTATCACCCTAAAACCTCAGCTCACCATAAACACCCATTTTTCTCACAATTTGAGTTACACTGTGAGCTTTTTAAGTCAGGTAGGGTTTATGCTCAAAAATTAATCATAATCTTAAAACTTTGAATGAAAAGATATTTGAAATAGATGTTAACATTCCTATTTGTCAAAATTTTTATCCTTTCTTCATCATTAGGCAATTTAAACATGGGAGCCACAGAAACCCAATGTCTATAATTCCCTTAACTTTAGGGAGGTGACTATATAGTGTGTGAGGTGACCCAAAGTTTAGAAAGAGAAGGACACGTACCTTATAGGGTGACCCTTTTTTGTTGGTGACTCAGTGTTGACTTTTACAGTGCTTAAAGACTTTACACCTATTATCCGTTGATTTTGAATAGTGCTAAAATTGATGTAATCTAAGTAGTGTTATAGACATTACACCTGCTGCTATTGGTTTGTTTGCTTTAGATAGTGCTAAAGACATTAATCTAAAGTTTGATTTTTCAAATAGTGCAGAGATGTTCCATTTGAAGTTGATGTGATTGAGGTAGTGCTAGAGACACTACACTCAAATTTTGGTTTTTAGATAGTGCTATAGACATTGTATCCGAAGTTGTTATGATTCAGGTAGTATTAGAGATGTTACACCTAAAGTTGGTTTTCTTTAGACACTACTAGAGACATTGTATATAAAGTTATTATGATTCAGATAGTGCTAAAGACATTACACCTAATGTTGGTTGGCTTCAAACGATGTTAGAGACATTGCATCTAAAGTTGATGTGATTCAACTAGTGTTAGAGACATTACACTTGAAGTCAGTTTGCTTCAAATAGTGTTAGAGGCATTACTTTTGAATTTATTGTAACTAAAGTAGTGCTAAAGACATTACACTTGAAGTTGGTTTGCTTTAGACAGTGCTAAAGACATTGTATTGAAAGTTAATATGTTTCAGGTAGTGCTAAAAGACATTACACCTAAAGTTAGTTTGCTTCAGATAGTGCTAGAGACATTCAATATGAAGTTGATGAGTTTTTAGCTTTTTGGTTTTATATTTAATTTTTTACTATGTGTCACCTTCCTTACCCCTATGACTGAATAAATGGCGAATAGACCATTGTTGGTTTGACATTTATGATGTTGCACATTGAACTCTTATGAGCTTGGTATTGTTGCATATTTATTGTCTTTATGATTTGATAAGCTTGTGAAAGCTTACATTTTGCCTTTTAAGCAAATAGAGTATATTGATAAGCTCCCTATAAATATCCTTAATCCTCATGCCTAAATCACAACCCCTAGAATTTTCTCACTACTATAGACATTGCTCTGCAAAGTTGCTATACCACCATCTCTGTTAGCTCAGCCTTTGTATGGCTTCTAATCGATTTTATTCATTTTACCAAGTCTAAGTATTTTGTTTTACTAATGAAGGATAATAAAATTATATGTCAGATCTAATGTTTAAGTTCTCCCCACTATTTTGTGGATCGTGTGGCTAAGGATTCTTGTGATAGAAGTAAATGGATGAAAAAAATTCTTGTCTTATCTATATAAAAAGAGTTGGTTATAATTGCAAAAACTTGAATTTTATCTATTCTATGTTCTTTTTCCTATTATTTAGGCACATAACTAATCCACTCATTAAAGGACACCTAAATCTCATGCAAAGGTAGTGGCTACTGATAAAGGTGACATCAGAGAGGTGCTTGGAGCACTCAACTTCCTCAAGGTTGAGCTAGTTAAGAGCTGCCATGTGCTCGAGCACGGGGTGGTGTTTAAGGTTGCTTTGTTGGCATTTAGATGGCAGTTTTATATTATGTAGAATGCTTGAGAGATGATTTGTCTATAACAAAAGATGAATGTATAAGAAATAGTTAAGGTTTGCAAGTGAATAGTGGAATTTTTATAGCAAAACTAGGCAAAATAACCATTTTATAGTTGAAAATGGCTATGTTAGAAAAGCTAAAAATGGCCATTTTTACACATCCTGACATGCCCATTTTAACTAAGGGGTAAATGGCTATTTTGGGCCTTTTGCCAATTAATGTGTGTATAGATCCTGAATATATCTCTTCCATATTCTCTTTTACTTCCTTTTTATTTAAGCAACATAAATTCACCTTTACATGTCATTAAAATTAGATGGTTACTTCTAAGATCCAATTTTTTTTATGTGGTATAAAAGTAATATCAACTATAAAAGCACATGCTTGTTATGTATATATTTAATGCATCTCCGTGGGCAAATGCTTATGTAAATCTAAATATCTATAATATTTGTACAATGCTATGTGTATATATGTGTCACTAACTTGAAAATTGAATACATGAGTTGGATGTGAGGATCTAATGCATGAAAGGGTGAGTATGCTAATGGGTCTACCTAACTTTATAGAGGATGGATAAATGATGGGTTACTATATATGTGTATGTTTGTATGTATGTACAAGTCTAATATGCATACCTCATACATATATGAATGTGCATGTTTGAAACCATAAATCATCTTTTATGTAATATATATGTTATTTATACATTGTGGATATATTTGTGGTATATATGAGATGAACCTAATTCCTTCAAAAAGAATGTATGAGTGTTTCATTAATGGCATGACACTAACGTATAGGGATGCTTACTAAACTCCTAATTTTTTAGACTATATACATGTTTATGCAATGTTGATGCTTATGTGCATGTGTTCATATGTAGTCTTGTGTCATGAACATTGAATATGGGCTTTGTAACTAAATGCATAAGTTAAATGCTTTTATGAGTGGGTATGTATGCATTAAGGCATGAGTGAAATGTGTATGTATGAATTGGTGATGATAAATGTGTTGTCATCTATGTTGATGCCTAATAGGCATAGATAAATGGACTAACAATAATGTATGTATGTAAGAATGATACATAGAAAACATGATGAATAGTGAATGCTTATGTATGTTTCATGTTGAATGGTGAATGAATGATGCATGTGTTAAATGAGCATATCTAATATGCTGTATAAAGATAAGCAAATGATAAATGTACTAAGCCTTTCTTAATAAATATGTCCACAAGTGCATTTTGAAGCATGAAACATTACCATTGAAATCACTCTTTCCTTAGACTCCTTAGAGGGAAGAATTAGGTTTGCCTATTTTTGGGCTAGGTGTCCATTTTATTTGAAAGTGAGTTAACAATTTTTGTCTAGAGTGGTGTAAGATTTTATGGTTTTCAAGAATCAAGGTAGACATTTTGTCAATGATCAGTAATGCCCCTACTTCCCTATAGACTTTTAAAACTCTTTTTCTCTCTCTTTTTTTTCTTTTTCTTTTCTTTTTTATGTCTTTTCTTCACCTTAGTTTTTGCCTAATGTGCAACTCAAAGGAGGTTTTCACACTAGTGTGTTGTACCCTAATTTTTTGCCTAATGTGCCTCCAGTAGGAGGTTTTTATGTTAGCAAGCTGCTTTACTTTTGCTTAATGTGCCTTCTTGAAAGAAGGTTTTCACACTAGAAGGTTCTTCTCTCTCTTTCTTATTTTTTTAAAATGAAGCTACTTGCAAAGATTTTGTGCTCTCATGCCTAATCTCTGAAAGGTGTACTTTTACCAGCATAGCCTAATTTTACTAAAAATCATTCTCGTTACTATTGCTATGAAAGTTGGTTATTTAGAGGAAGGAACTTTAGGTTGATTCTAATTGATGAGGTTTGGTGGTATGATAGACAATAAGGTAATAGGGTAATAAAAAAGGATTTTTGGTTATTTTGCATGATGCAACTTGCCATTTGGCAACACAGGTGCATGAAAGATAATTATTGCAAAGACATTTAATACAATTAAACTTGGTTTGCTTAATTTCAAGATCAAACCATCTTGGCCTTATTATACTAAACTCCTATTATTAACTTGCCACTCGGGTTTTCATGGTTAAATATTTTCTCTCAATTCCTTTAACTTTTTCCTAGGCTATTTCAAATGGTTTTTAACCTAGCAAGGATTATTACTTTCATTTTATTTCTTCTGTTTTTTCTTTTTTTTTTTTGATATGTCTACCCTATTGATAAATGGAATTACTAAACTTTTTACAACCTTAATGCAATTAGAAATGACTTAACCTAGCATAAGTTTTTGCTTAAGACTTTTTGCTTCCATGGGTAATGCTAGCTTTTCTCTATTATCAAAAAGTGGATTCTTAAACTTATAACATTTGTAAAGGGTTATTCAAAGATCTTCATACAGGAGAGAGCCACCTATTTAGGGATTGCCCTTTTGATTATTATTCTTAGGGTATGAAATGATCATTTTGTGAACCCTTTTATTTTGTGAAAGTAAAGAATGCCATTAGGCTCAACATTAATGTGAAAAAGATATTTTAAGGGCCAAGTTGGCACTACCACATTAGATCCCCTTATGATGATTTTGATTGCTCATGTTAAGAGTCTAGTCTAGAAAAAGATAAACCACTTATAGTGAACTTCATATATGCCCATAGGGTTATCTGTAAAGTTAATCCCAAGGTTTATTTAGTCATGAAGGTGAACTATAAATTGATTCAAGGTAGTGTTGTAGAAGATCATAGGTGACAAGAGTAGAAGGGTACTTGTATTTGTTTAAAAGGAGAAAAATTTAAGGTGTCAAATTCCTTAGATCTTTTGGGCTAGAATTTGATATGATACTTATCGTGACCCGACCCGCGAAGCTTCGTCTTCGACTTGATGGGGATCGGCACGATGATGGCTTGATTTGAAGATTGTGAGAGTCGCCACTAGCTGATTATGGTGCAGCTAGACACCCATTTGATTTGGTCTGCATTCT
>CANXYI010019098.1:0-10673 GCA_948208565.1 Hura crepitans
GTTATGCTGCCTAAATTTCTATAAATTGGATTCTTATTCTATAAAATAGTTTTATTAGCTCATTATAGTCACTATAAGGATAACATAGAATTATAATAGAGAAATGACAAAAACATATCACTGGGATAATTGAGGCTATAAATGTTAAGAGTGTGATCATTGGGGTAGAAATAGGATGGGTGACCTACGGGAAGTAGCATTTCCTATCGGGTTTGTTTAGGAAATAGGTAGGGGGTGTTACATGTGAGGTTAAAGAATTAAACAACAAAGTAGTGCCATTAGTGATAGTTGTATAATTCTTTGTTGCATAATTCCAATTCCCCTATTTTTGACTAAAAATGACTCAAAAGAGGCAAATTAGGAAATTCTTTGTTGCATAATTCTAATTCACCTACTCTAATTCCTCTTTGTTACATTGCATCTGCTAATGTTCCCACCTCTTTGGAAGCACCATAACTCAAAAGAGGTAAATTGGGAAAGTAAGCAATAAATGATAGAATAATACCCACACTTATTTGCACCCGGTAATTTTAAGGACAAAATTTCTTTATAAGGGGAAAGAAATGTAGCACTTGAAAATCCCAATTTTAAGAATAGTACTTCTGCATATTTGAATAGTATTTTTTGAGAATTGAGTCACACTGAGAAAATCGAGAGGAAGTACTAATTGTAAAACAATATTTAGTGGATGTGGAAATGAAAATAAATCCATTAAATTGATTAAAGATACAACTAAAAAATTTTACATTGATATCTTATGAATAGTGACATAGTTTAAGCTGAATGATAAAATATTTTGACTGTGCTCAAAATGACTCAAAAATATCATTGCCTAAAAGTAAAAAATTCCATGTAGTCCAATGGTATTTTTGAGTCATTTTGAGCATAATAATTTATTTAAATTAAATAAAATCATGATTGATAAATTAAGTGGGTTCCTATTGGTTGTTAGGCAAGAGATCTTAGGGGTGGTTAAATTAGGAATTTTCTTAAATTATTGCAAATGAGGAGGAATTTTTGAAGGCCTTTTGAAGTTTAAAACTATATTTTTAAAGATTTAAAATGAAATTGAATTAATCTACACCATTGGATTACTATGTGGCAAAATCATAGATATTGAAAGACTAAACATATATAGTTGTTTCAGGTAAGAATGGCACATGGGATAAAAGATTTAATCTTCCTCCTCCCACCAAAGAAGCCAATGCCACCCATTCTCACTCCTCCGTTCCATTTTTCTTCATTTTCCACTAATTCTTAAGTCTAAGCTTTGGTTTATGCATAAAAATTGATCCTCATTGTCTCTAGAGCTCTAATTTGGTGTTAATTTAATAAGAGGTTGATTTTGGGCAAAAGTAGAGGTTGGAACATTTAGGGTTTCTAACCTCTAAATCTAGATAGACATATTTTTTAAGCCTTAACATTTTTCTAAGTAACTAGGCTTGCTCGGTTTAATGGTTCTGGTGTTATTTCTAAGTTTGGTGTAGTGCAAAATTTTCTATGAATTATTCTAACCAAAACACTATTATGTTTTTTATAGAACTTAGAGGCTACCCTAGGTAAAGGAATGTAGAAGGCTTGAGATGCCTTTTAGGAAGCTGAATAATCGCTTTGTAAGTGTATTCAAAAAAATATACGTACACAACTATGTTTATGATTTTTCATGTGTGTATGTTTAATGCCTACTTTGTTAGTTTAGGGGTTTGGATAACTCTAAAAATGTAAACATCTTAGATTAGCATTTATAGCATGCTAAATAAATGGAATTAATGAGAAATAGGTTAAAAATAAATTAAATAGGGTTATTTTCACTTTGGTTGAATGGTATGGAACAAAAAGCATGCAAAATGTGTGGAATGTGTGTATACTTATGTGATGAAGTATGTGACTCATAATGTATGATTACATAATATAAGTTGTAATGTGTTAGTGTAATGGTAACATGAATGATGGGATTTATGTCACAAGATGAATGGTGTAAAATGAGTACTCATGTTTAATGAAAAGAGGTAATATTTATGATGAGTTAATGTTGTGAAAATGTGGTATACATAACTTACCACATATTAGTAAATGGAAGTTATCAAGTATGTGTTTATCAATTGGCTTTATGCATGAAAATGAACATGTAATAATGTACATAAGCCATATAACATATATATAACTAAAATAGAGATATTGATAGCCTATATGAGTTAGACAATCGATTTGGTTGGTTCATCTATTAACTAGAGAGTTAGCAGCTTTTAGGATACTTCGGTGACATGTTTACGAGAGTACAACCACTATGAGGTCCATAAGGGTCACCACATACTTATATGTTATACATTGATGATATATACACTACTCATATGAGGTGTAACCACTTTGAGGCCCATGATGGCCACTACAAATTTTCATGCAGGTGTAGTCACGATAAGGTTCAGTAGTGCCATTGCACACATTTTTATGCAGGTGTAGCAACAGTGAGGTCTAATAAGGCAACTGCATACTTTTATGCATATTGGTGCTATAGCCGTGAGGTTTATAATATGGGCCATTGCACATTAATATCTTAATATCTAGTATTGAGATATGAGTCTATCGAATATGGGCTTTATAGACAGTTATTGGTCATAAAATAAAATAAGGGGAAATTGCTATGAATTTAAATATATTCTAAAAATAATGTAATAGGGTTAAACATATCCTTGTATAATCATGTTCTTGTGAGCAAATATTCCATGACATGTTTTTATGTTTGCATTGCATGTTGATTGTAATTGTGTGTATGTGTAAGCAATTTTATTGAATACAACACTAACCATTATGCTTAGTGCATCATATTTTTGATGCACATGTTATAGATAGTTGACATCAGGTCAGCCTCATACAGTAGTGTAGTAGGTTAAACAGTTGCCTTTTTGGTATATTTTTGTTTCCCTTAGTGTGATATATATAACGATTGTTGGCACTTATATGTAACTAGCTAAAATAGGTCAGGCTCAGTGATGTAAAGTTTACATGATCAATGTTAGTATCAATGTTGCATTTCTACATGTAATTATATACTTTTGATACCAATATGATTATTAAAGATGGCATGAATGTTATGATAGTGGTGTTATTGATTTTGATGCATTAGGAGGATCAAGAAAATCCTATATGGTGGATGAAATTAATCAGAAGTGTTAATTTTAACAGGTTTTATTTCATATTGTATTACTGTGCAGCCATTATTCTATAGGATTTTTATCAAACAAGAACAAGATTAGATATGCATAATAAAATTAATCATATTTTTACAAAGGCTATACAATCATTAATCCGTTAAAGGTTTTTAAAAAGATAAAAGCAAAATAAATTAAGGTAATAAAGTAAGATTAAGTTAGGCTTGATAGTGTGTCATCTCTTACTTGGATCTAGTGACCCAAACGGATAAGAGGTGACATATTTGGTGGTATCAAAGCCTAGTTTAGGTGTTCCTAGGCATATAAGGTTATACATGAGTGCCATAGGGTTTTACACATATATGTCACACGATGCAGTAGTATTTGAGGTTGATGTTTATTCTATTGATATAAATTAAAGATAAGCAAACCAACGCTACTTACTGGTGGAGAAGAGGTTAGGAGCTAAGCTATAATTTTTGTGGTCGATTAATATTCAATATGAATTTCTTAATTACACGAGTGAATAGTTAACCTAGTTTCCTATATAATTTGGGCTCGAGATTTTAAAGGTCCCTTAATTAAAGAATTTGTTAATTTTTTTCACACTAGAAGCATGATTTTTGGAGACCTTTAACATATATTTTACATTTTCCATGTTTGAAACAAAGATAACATGAATTGGGGCTATATGATCACCACATAGTACAATTATGGCTATCCACCCTTATAACACAAATAGGTTATGGTGTGTGTGGGTGTATGGTAGCCAAATGCACCCTTTTTCCTTCTCCACCACCCTTGGTCAATGCCATTAATGGGGTTTTCTCTCTCTTCCTTTTATTTCTTCCTTTCTCTCTCATCTCACTAATAAAACTCATAATTTTTACATCAAACTTACTCTACTTAATCTCTAGAAGATGAATTTGGGACTAATTTTACACAAAGAGGTCATTTGAAGGCAAAAAGAGAAAGTTTAAATTTTAGGTTTTTGAACCCTTAAACTGAATTAAGCCTTGAATCAAATCTTGATTATTTTTCTAAGTAATTAAAGATAATCTAGATCACAATTATGCTTTTATTTTTGAATTTAGTTGTGTATATGTTTTTCTATGATTTTTTTTTTAAATTTTGACATATTATGGAAATTGCAGAACACTAAGTGGAATGAGAATTGAGGTAAGGAAAGGCTATGAAATCAATCCAGGACATCGTATAACATCTCTATTAGTGTAGTCGATAAAATGTGCTTTTAACTATGAGTTGTGAAATTTCTATAATGTTGTGCATTTAGGGGTTAAAATAGCCATAAATTGGTTCTTAGGGTATTTTAGGGTTAAATGAGTGTTAATTAACTTAACTAAATGATAAATAGAGGAAAAACGAGCTAGACATGGAATATTGAAATTTGTATATGTTATATGAAAATTAGGGATGTAGATAGAATTAATGGATTTGTTGCAAAATAAAGGAAAATTAAAATGCACTGGTCTAGGATAACTAGAAATGACCTATAATGAGAGTGTGCATTAATGATTGCATGAAATTAGGTGAATGTGGTGTATGGAACAAGCATATGTGTGTGTGATAACATGTACGGTGTGCATCTTATGTAACATATATATTGATGTTAATAATTGTTGAAACAAGTATTGTTATAATTAACATGGACATGGTAAATGTTAGATGATAATGTATGTATTGAAATAGGTAATATAAGTGCACGAATATGGAATGACAATTAGAAATGACAATGTGTGTAATAAGACTCGTAATATGAGATACACAATTTGATGTTGACAAGAAACCATAAAGTAAATAAGATTTTAACTGTGAATCATGTAATAATTAATAATAAGAGTAAAAAGAGAATGACTTATATATGTTAGACAACATGTTAGATAGGTTGACCAGTCAACTAAGTGATGTAATAGTTGCTAGGACACTTTGGGGTTATTAATAGTGATGACATTGGTACTTGATTTCACTTAATTATTTTATATAGGTGTAGTCATGAGGAGGTTAAATAGAAACACTGCACATACTTTTATGTGGATCCAATAGCTAGGAGGTTCAGCAGGGCCACTACACACTTATATATTGGCCATGCTAATATTATACATTATTTTATTATTTCATAGGAGTGTAGCCATAAGGAGGTCTGACAAAACCACTATGCATAATTCTAAGTAGGTGTGGCCACTGAGAGGTTCAATTGGACCACTGCACATTATCACTAGAGCAGTAGCATAGAGGTCCAAAATATAGACCACTACATAATGTGATCCTTATATCCAGTACTTGGATATATGTCTTCAAGATATGGGCTAAAAATGTAAATGGTGTAAATGCCATAGGTTAACAACTTAATAAATAATAAATGACTTAGCTTTAATATCTCAGTTAACTGGGTCAATGGACATATGCCTTAATAAAGATTTACACACATACACACACACACACACACACACACACACACAGAGAAGGCACTGGCTATTAGCATACTTAGCACCAAGGACAAGTAGGTGACACAAACAAGTTGAACACACATAAGCTTATAAATGTAAATAATTAATGATAAGATAACAACTTAAGTTGGTTAACTGCTAACAACACAAATAAGGAACCGATATGAGCGCTAAATGACATTTTTAGGTTAGAATGCATATGTGTGCATATTTTATCGATGCACCACTAAGTATTATGCTTACTATATTGTGTTTTCTTGATGTATAGGTTATAGATAGACCCTGTTTTAGAACCAACCTCAAGAGAGTAATGCAGCCCGAATAACCTCCAGTTGGTTTTACTTTATATACCCTTTTGTGTGATGTAAGTATAATTAGTGTCACTCACATATGTATAGGCAGGGTATAGGTCTAGTATAGGGATGTACACGTATAATCTATTAAACACACTATTATGTAATCTAAATCAATAGATATTAGTAGTATATGGATAATGTCTATGTATGATTGACATATTGTGATCTTGTGACTATAATGTATGTTGTAATTGAGATGTGACTAATATATGCTATTGATTAATGATGTCGAAGGGATAGAGGGACCCTAGAAATTGATTTTGAGTTTGGAAACTTTATAGAAGATTTATTTTCATAGGTTTATTTTGGAACATGTTACTAGACAACCGTTATGCTGTCAAAATTTCGTTAAAAAGGAATAGTAAGGTCATATGCATTTATATTCATAACAATTATTTTAAAGTTACACATAGGCCTCGGATGCTCTTGATGCAAGCATACCACAGGATAATAGGGAAATAATTGTATAATTGGTTAACATGCCACCTTTTATTCAAATTGGCAATAGTTTAGGTAAGAGGTATCATAATGTGCCATCACTCATTCGAAATTAGTTACTGGGTACAATAAGGGGTGTCACACATGTTTCTACAACAATCACTAGCTGACAAGTTCAAAAGCTTTGATCCCCAGTGATGCTATTCAACCAACACTTGTACAACAGACACTAGCACAACCATTAGTAGATGGTGGATTTACTTAGATAGGCTACTGTAAGAGTTAGAACACCTCTACCACAAATACCACCATCACAACCATCTCAATCTCTCTAAAAGACCTACTTGGAACATGTAAAGAAAATAGGAGCTATAGACTTTATGGGGATAGAACATAATGACTCAGCTATAGTAAAGTATTGGCTTAAAAGAATTGATCAAAATTTACAACAATTGCAATGTAAACCAGAAGAAAATTTGATATGTGCTACCTCACTGCTATAGGAAGAGGCATTCCACTAGTGAGAGATATTTATAGAACGTAAGGCTTATGGAGAATTAACATGGGATTTCTTCCTATAGGAATTCAAGAAAAGATATATCACAAAGAATTATCTAGAGAATAAGAGACAAGAATTTTTGACTTAAAAGAAAGGCGACAGTTAATATCATAGTATGAAAAAGAAGTTTACCTAGTTAAGTAGATATGCGATAGACATTGTACCCACTGAAGTAGAAAAATGTAAGAGTTTTGAGAAAGGTCTCAATAATGACATCAGGCTATAGGTAGCTGTGAACAAGATTAGAGAATTTGCTTCCTTAATAGGTGCAGCCTACATAGTAAAAGACATACTGAAGTAAATAATGGAGAATTTTTAGAAGAAGAGGCCATTCACTGTAGTCTAAGCTAAATTTAGCCCAAATCTAGGTAAAAAGTAGAAGGGAAACCTAGTTACTTAATCATTATAGAAATTAGCTCAAACTCAAAAATATGTGGAGGAAGGACAATTCAGAGCTTGGTAACAATAGAAGCCAGATACTAGTGCATATATTTTCACTGCACAGAGTGTTACACTAGTTTATGAAACCTATGGGAGAAAATATGAAAGGACTTTTTATAGATTATGCTAGGTGCATGCCATAGATGTGGCTCTAGAGGGCATTATTAGAGGGATCCACATTGAGAGTAGAAGAGGCTACACAATTTCAAGCTTCATCACCAACACTAGCAAGTGGCCAGAAAGAGAGTATGGGAGATAAAGCTTGAGAGAGTTAGAAGCAGAGATTAAAGATAAGTTAGAGGAAAGAGCCTTAGGCCCCAGCATGCTAGTATGCTATCTAAGCTTAAGAAGAGATGGGTTCCTCAGACGTGAAAGCCAGTACATTTTATTTCCTTAATTTGCTTATTTTGGCATTAATTGATATGAAGTCTACACATTCCTATGTTTACACCACACTAACATAGGATAAAGCATTATAGTCATAACCACTAGATGTAGATATCATTATCAATAATCCAATAGGAGAACATGTGTTAGTTAATATAGTATACAAGGATTGTCCCTTAAGTGTCCAAGGACAGGTCTTCCGTGCGGACCTTATAGAGTTACCCTTCAACGAGTTTGACATTATCTTGGGTATGGATTGGCTATCTAAACACTATGCCACGGTGGAATGCAAACAGAAGAGAATTACACTTTAGATAACAGATGGGAATGAAATTACAGTAGTTGGTGGAGGACATATTTCCTATCTAATGTTATCTCTATATTCACGGCTTGGGGAATGATATGAAAGGGCTTTCAAGCATACTTGGCATATGTTGTAATGCCCTAAAAATCCCAACTTATGAATACTACATCCTATGATATGAATAGCGTTTCTTAAAACCCACGTTACACTAATGTGACAAAAGTGACAAAATCAGACCATTTATCGAATAAAAAATATGATAATCTTAACAATCAAACAAGTTTATCAATCATATTGAAGTGCAAACAACTTTTACCATTTAGAAACATTTAATTAACATCTTATACATCATATATATATGACAAACTAATTCTAGAATTTTCAAAAATCAATTAAATCAATAAACACATCATATGTGACCAATTCGGTCATAACAATTTTAATAGTAAAGTTCAATTTAATCATTTTCTAAATTTTTTTTAATTTTAATTTTTAAGAACATATAATTTGAATTAAAATCAAATTTTAATTCATTATATACTAGACTAAGTCATTTAAAAATCAAATTATGCATACAAAATTTAAAATTGTTATCCTTCTTATGCGCATAGACCCTCTACACACATAACAGGATATCCTCCTTGATAACTTGGCCACTTCAATGCATAGACTAGAAAAATCTAATTTAAACATGTCTCAAATTCATATTTAATCACATTAAAATAAATTTGAACAATTAAAATTATGTCAAAACATATAGATTAACAAAAAATATATAATATCACATATTATGCATATGAATCATAATCACTATTTCCTTTGATTTTAAATCATATGTGAACCTAGCTCTTATGCCAATGTTAGTTTTACTTCTTTGTATATAGTGGAAAAATTAAATTTTTAGAGAAACTAGCAATGATAATGGACCTGAATAATTTAAAATTCATCTTAAACATTAAATCAAGTAGTGTTTCGTGATTTACCGTAAATGACGATAGCAGATTCCTTCTGTGAGCTCTTTTAATCAGGTTGTTTCAAACCACAGTGATCGTTTTCTAGGAAAACCTCCAAGGTAGTCCACATAAGAAGTTTTTAGAAGAGAGCAACTTTTAATTCCTGGTGCTAGTAGGAACTACAAGTGAATGAATGAAAAAGATGAAAATTGTGTGTATTTAATTATTTTATAAGGCAATTCAATAGTAGAATTTATCTTTATGGTGGCTATTGTAATAAGGGTTAGTTATTTTAAATAAACCCTTTTTAGTTCAGATTTAACACTTAAAATTTGCCCAAAGTCAAACCTAAATGGACTTACCAATTGGGCCCTTTTCTGTCCTATGCATATAAGCCTTTTATTGGGTTTATATGCAATCTGCTTTGGCCCCACTTTCATTAATCCTATATGGCACTCCTAGGCTCCATTTTGGATTAATAATTTCTTTGATTTAAGGCCTTTAAAACCTTTTGAAAGCCTATAAAAAATCAAATGCAAGAAGAAATAACATTTGGACTTAACAAGGCCTAAGTCTAAAAACCTTAATTTTTTGAAAACCCTAATTTTCTAGACTTCTCATTAGCAAGTTGGCCCTATGCCCATTTGCTTATTTATTCTTCTTAATTCATCTTCTAATGATATCTCATATCATTAGAACATTTAATCTCATTGAATCTACCTTAAACTCCTTTTATGTGTGTGACCCTATGGGTTTCTAGAATAGCTTGGCAGTACACAGTGAATTAGAGTCTAAGTCCAACTGGGACTCTATTGGTTCAATCTTATTGAATCAATATCAATTCACTAATTGATATATCACTTATCTATAGGTTAAGAGAGGCATCTAGCCATGTATCATGACTACCCAAGTGCTTGAAAGTCATATGGTTTGGCTTAAACCTTCCATTTACAGTTATGATGTATAAACTCCTTTCACCATTTTTTAAATCATCAAGTTTTGAGTATGGACTTGTGTTAACTCATAGCTTAACTAAGTATGTCTAATTAAGCCTTAGACATATCATTATGATAATTTCACCTTTATTCCAAAAATTTCCTTAGTGCATGTCACTTTGCTCTAGCTAGAGATTATTTAATATAGGTTACACATCAAAACTGTGAGATAAACTCCCTATAGTAATCTAGGGTGGTGAATCCTTTATTGATTACTACCCTATCTTCAAATATGTCATGCCATACTCGAGCACCTCATTATGTATACTTCTTGTTCAATGTAAAAGCTTTAAAGTCAAAGTATGTCACTCTATATTTGAGATAATTGGTGATCTCAAGTCTAAAGATACTTGCACCACTGATATAATGAGATACTTTGACTGACATAGATTAATTATCCATGTGAAGATCTCATAGTGGGTCTCTAATGTACTTACTTCCTAAGTAAGCATCCACTATTAACTTTAAGCATCTCTATGCTTATAGCTCGTGAGAAAAATTGCTTGATCTAATCAAGAAGTATAACATGTGCTAATATATCCGTATTAATAATGTCCCTTCTTATTAATAGTATGATAAGGGATATTTAGGCATATCACATTTGCTTACAATAAGATTCTCAC
>CANXYI010019104.1:0-15301 GCA_948208565.1 Hura crepitans
GCATGCATGTGACCTAAACATGGGTATAAGATGTGAATTTGGTAAAGTAAGCAATGGTTGATGAACATGTTTGGTATGACCTAAGTAGGGTGAGATATGAAAAATTTGTGTGTAACTAAGTATGGTAGTGTGAATATGGCATAGTTGGATGAATGTACATAAATGATATAAATAATAGAAAATGCATACATATGACATAAGTAATAATAATGATAAGTGCTTTTTGTAATGATAAGGGTATACATTAGTGGGCTAGGTATAATGACCAAATGAATAATGACAATGGTCATAAAGTGGAATGGAATTAAGGAGGGCATGACAACTAAAATGTACTCATAACTATGGTGAAAAAAAGGGATATAATTAACAATGAATAACCTATAACTAAGTATTTAAATTGGTAACTAGATAATGACCTATATTAATTAGATGCCCATTAAATAGGTTGACCGGTCAAATAAGGAATAAAGTAGCTATTAGGTGTTGGTCCTCATGGGCCATTACTTATGTATTTATGATAGCAGGTGCAATCATCAAAGTTCTATTATTAAACCTTGCACACCTGGGTATTGGAGGTCCTATGGGGCTAGTCTCTGCTAACCATTTTTGTGGATTTGAGAGGTGCCATGGGATTGATCCTTGCTATCCACTAGTATATGATTGATGACTTTGAGTTGGGAGGTCCTTATAGGACTAATCCCTACCACTTTGATTTGGGAGGTTCTAGGGAACTAATCCTTATTATCGAGTGGAATTAAGTAGGTGTAGCAACTAAGGTCCAAAATGTGGGCCATTGCATAATCTAGATTTTGTTGTCCAGTGTCTTTAAGTATAGTCTTTCAATATGAGCCAAAACTAAAATAAGAGTATGGAACAAGATGAAAGAAACACAAATTGTTAATGTAAAGGGACATATAGAGGTATAACGTAATGTAATAGATTGACAGAGCTAATTAAATGACTTCACATGATTATGTATATTGCACTGAAATGTGTGATTTCTACATGATTGAATGTGTGCACATACATATATTATATCAAATTCACTATTGATGTTATACTCAGCATATCGGTGTTTCGAGGCACAGGTTGTAGATATTAAAGTTGTATAGCCTTAATGCTTCAATATAGCTAACAAGTAGAGTTTTGCAGTATATTTCTTATCAAATTTGTATGTATAATAATTGGCTACTCATGTATAGGGTTTTGGGAACCTCAAAGTAAAGTAATGGTTTTGTAATAAAGGATGGTCTACAAACCATAACTCAGTTATATAAACTAAATGTATGCTTTTATGTATGTATATATGCCTATACTGATTGTGTGCTTCTGAATAATATGGGTTTCAAACCTTGTGATTTCTATTAATATGTGTGCTATAACTGCTGATTAGGGGACCAAATGGTCTGGATGATGGATGGAGTATATGTAATGGTATTAGAAGTGCTTTTACTTTTGAACAGCCGTTATGCTATCGGAATTTTTGAAATCTTAAAGTTATATGATAAAATGGTTGCATTAGTTAAATATAGTCTAAAATAAAGATAATAATTAACCTTGAGGATAAACTAAGCTAAATACACTAATCAGTCTGTTGGGTCAATAAGTATTAGATGATTAGCAAGTGGAGTATAATCAGGATATGTGACTGAGGGGAAGTAGTATTCCTTGTCTAGTTCCCTAGGGGATTGGATAGGAGGTGTTACATTAGGTGGTATCAGAGTGGGTTTAGGCATTCTTAGGCATAAAATGTATGAGTGCCATGGTCTAGAGATCTATACCCCATAAAGCTACATTATATAAAGCTGACTATGTGTTCTTTTATAGTGAAGCATGATAAGTGATTGGACCCTACCAGATTGAGGGAAAGAGGTAGCAAGCCATGCTCTAACCACGATACATAGACTTGAGGCAAGTGCAACCATGCCAATGCTGAGTGATACAGCACACTGTCTCAGGCATAGGCTTCACTAGCACTTTTACAGTAGATTATAGATTTATTAATGCATACATCGATTGCTACTACACCCCCACTGCCACCAGCTCCAACACTGGCTCCATCACTAGCTGCCCTACAAAAGACCTATCTAGAAATAGTGAAAAAGATAGGGGGCTTTAGATTTTAGAGGGATAGTTGATGATGATGCTATAGGGTAGAGTATTGGCAAGAATTGACTATCCGAATCTTAGAGCAACTAGAGTGTACCCTAGAGGAGAACCTAAAGTGTGTTACTTCACTCCTCAAAGAGGAAGCTTTTCATTAGTGAGAGACAACTCATAAGAGAAAGATTGTAGTTGACCTCATGTGGGACTTTTTCCTCTAAGAGTTTTAGAAGAGATATATATTAGAGACCTACTTGGATAAGAGGAGGCAAGAGTTCCTGGATCTAAAATAAGGATAGAGATCTATGTCCAAATATGATAAGGACTTTGCTAGATTAAGTAGGTATGTGGAGGAACTCCTACCCACAAAGGAATAATGATGTAAGAGGTTTGAGAAAAGCCTTAAAATGGAGTTGAGGATACAAATAGCCACTAATAAGATCAAAGAGTTCTTTGCATTAGTATCTACAATATATGCCATGGAAGATATAGTGAATAAGAAGAGAGAGCTTTTTTATAAGAAGTGACCATTCACAGTGGGACGAACTAGCTTAGCACCTGGTGGAGCTAAGAAGTAAAAGAAGTCCCCGACCACTCGATAGTCACAGTGGCAAGGCTAGGCATAGAGGTCAAGTCAAGCTTTTCAATCTAAGCCTTAACCTCTATAGTAGGCCTCTATTGCCTTAGTATCCATAGCAAAGAGTATGCCTATAGTATGTAGGACCTGAAATAAAAAGAATTGGGGATAGTGTTGGCAATTGAAATGACAAGAATGCTTTGTATGTGGTTCCCGAGACCATTACCAAAGAGATTGCCCAAAGAAGCAAGATAATGCTACTTAGTTATAAGCCTTATCCTTAACAGGTAGCAAAGGGTAAAGAGAGAGAATAGGAATGACAAGTTAGGTACCCATTAGAGGATAAGGATAAAGACTCAAGCACTAGCTTGCCATTATGCCATTTAAGCTCGTGATGAGGCTGGAGCACTAGAAGTGATTACTGGTACATTTTCTTTATTCAATGCATCTATCTTAGCATTAATAGATCTAGGATCTACACATTCCTACATTTGTACTGCACAAGTGAAAGATAGAGGGTTAGAACTTAAACCTATAGACATAGACATCTTTGTTAGAAATCCAATCGGACAAAGTGTGATAGTGAATAAAGTGTATAGACACTATCCTCTAGTCACCCAAGATCAGGTATTCCTAGCTGATCTCATTGAACTTCCTTTCTATGAGTTCAATGTTATTTTGGGTATGGACTGGCTATTAGAAAATTGAGCAGAAGTTGACTGTGAATAGAAAAAACTTACCCTTAGGATAGTTAAGGGAGATAAGATGATAGTAATAGGTGAGAGAAATCTTTTGTCTAATGTTATCTCGTATGTGATGGCAAGGTGACTCATCTAGAAGGTATGTAAAGCTTACCTAGCTCACATAGTAGACACCAACACTATAACCCCAATTCTTGATCAGATACCTATAGTATTAGATTTCCCTAATGTCTTCCTTGATGTGCTACAAGGATTGGCACCACCATATGAGCTAAGATTGAGGTGTATCTTGGTACAACTCCAATGTTCATTACTCCATACCAGATGGTACAAGCAAAATTGAAGGAGCTAAAAGTGTAGTTGTAAGAACTATTAGATAAAGGCTTTATTAGGTCGAGCATTTCACCTTGGGGAGCACCTATGCTTTTTGTGAAAAAGAAAGATTGTTTACTTTAATTATGCATTGACTACAGGTAGTTAAATAAGGTGACAATCAAGAACAAGTACCCTTTGCCTAAAATTGATGATCTTTTTAACTAGCTTAAAGGTGCTGGTGTGTTTTCTAAGATTAATTTTAGATTAGGATACCACTAGCTGAGACTTCAGAAATCTAACATCTTAAAAAATAATTTTTGCACTAGATATAGGCATTTTGAGTTCCTAGTGATGCTATTTGGGCTCACTAATGCCCCTATAGCTTTTATGGATCTCGTGAACTGAATTTTCAAGCCACTTTTAGACTAGTTTGTCATAGTCTTCATAGATGACATTCTGGTGTACTCTAAGAGTCCAGAAGAATGTGAGTAGCATTTAAGGACTATATTATAGACCTTGAGAGAAAAATAGCTATACACTAAGCTAAGCAAATATGAGTTTTAGTAGAATGAAGTAGTCTTTTTAGGCTATATCACAGTAATAGAAGGCCTTGAAGTTAACCTAAGTAAAGTTAAAGTCATTTTAGAGTGGAAACCTTTTAGAAATATGATCGAGATTTGAAGCTTTCTATGGTTAAATGGCTACTATAAGAGATTTGTGAAAGGGTTCTCAATGATTGTAGCTCCATTTATGAGATTGCTATGAAAGGACATGAAATTTGTATGGGATGATAAGTGCCACGCAAGCTTTGACAAGCTAAAGACAATGTTAACTGAAACTCCTATTCTCACTCAATCGGAATAGGGAAAGGATTTTGTGATTTATAGTGACACATCTAATAATGAACTGAGATGTGTTTTAATGCAACAAGGAAAGGTGATTGCTTATGCTTTAAGGCAACTAAAGCCACATGAAAGTAATTATGCCGCCCATAATTTAGAGCTAGCTGCCATTATATTCATAATAAAATTATGGAGACACTACTTATATGGCAAGAAATGTTATATTTATATAGATCATAAAAGCTTAAAATACCTCCCCACATAAAAGGGATAGAACCTAAGGAATTGACATTGGTTGGAGCTAATAGGAAAAGCTAATATAGTTATAAATACCTTAAGATAAAAGGTGATTACTGCTATGAAATTTATCAATGCTAGGGTGGAATACACTCGGGATGATGTAATTATAGTTGAGTTGCAAATAAAATCTAACTTCATGTAGCAGGTGACGGAAGCACAGATGCAAGATGAGTAGCTTATATAGATGATAAGTAGGGTTAGAAAGGGGAAGACCATTGAGTTTGATATTAAAGAGGATAGATGCCTCTACTATTATGACAAACTATGTGTACCTAAGATAGGTGAATGAGGGGAAAAATATTAAAAGAAATACATAAAGCTCCTTATTCCATGCACCTAGGGAGTATAGAGATGTATCTTAATCTTAAACCTCACTATTGCTTATCAAGAATGAAGCAAGATATGGCAAAGTATGTGGCTCGATGCTTGACATGTCAAAAAGTAAAGGTAGAGCATTAAGTTCCTTCTAGATTGCTACACCCTATAGCAAATCTAGAGTTGAAATAAGAGAAGGTCACTTTGGATTTTGTCATAGGATTGCTGATGATAAAAAGTAAGTGCAATGTCGTATGGGTGATAGTGGATAAATTGACCAAAATAGCCTACTTTATTCCAATAAGAATAGATTATTCCTTAGATAGGCTAGCACAGTTATACATTGATGAGATCATGAGACTACATGTAGTACTAGTGGCTATAATTTCAGATCAAGACCCCCATTTCACTTTTAGGTTTTGGAAGAAGTTATAAGAAGCTTTAGGTACTCGTCTGACTTTTGTGTAGCCTTCCATCCACAACTCAATAGACAATTAGAAAAGGTCATATAAGGGCTAGAGGACATGCTACATAGTTGTGCCATGGTGTTTAAAGGGACCTAGGAATAATATCTATCTCTGGTTGAATTTGCCTACAACAATAGCCACCAGGTAGTTTAGGCATGGCGTTATACAAGGCACTGTATGGCAAAAGGTGTAAAACTCCTATTTGTTAGAGTGAAGTGGGTGAAAGTAAATTTATGGGGCTAAACTTAATTATAGAGGCTAAGGAAAAGGTTAAGATAATAAGAGATAGATTGAAGGTAGCCATAGATCATTTAAAGTCCTATATCAACTTAAAGTAGAAAGACATTAAGTATGAGGTTGGTGAGAAAGTATTTTTAAAAGTCTACCCTAGAAAAAATGCTTAGCCTTGGCAAAAAAAAAAAGGAAAATTGTGCCCCAAATTCATTGGTCCATACAAAATCACAGAGCATATGGGACTAGTGGAATATTAGTTAGCCTTACAACTAGAATTACAGTAGATTTGTGATGTATTTCATGTCTCGATGTTGAGGTGATGAAGGTCAGATCCTTCACTCGTCATACCTATTGAGGAAATCCAAGTGCAACCAGACTTAACATACAAAGAGGAACCTGTACAAATATTGGCCTGGGAAATTAAGGAATTGAGGAATAAGTCTATACCATAGGTGAAAGTGCTGTGGAAGTATCACAATATGGAAGAAGCCACCTAAGAATGTAAGGAACAAATTAAAGTATAGTATTTACAACTATTTTCATCAGGTAATTTTGATGATGAAATTCTCTAAGAGGGGAAGGATAGTAATACCCATAAAACTCAATTTCATGAATAGTACATATGAGGAATGAATAGTTTTTCTTAAGAAATCAGGACCCTTTATGGTGGCCAAAAAAGTGAGTACTGCTTGTAAAACTTTAATGGGCTAGAAAATGATGAAAACAAAAGAATTAAAACTTTTAGTAGATCCAATAAATCATTTTAGGCTAAGAACTAGTGAATAATGACCTTAGTTGGGTTTGTGCTAGGAATAAACTAGGGTGTGCTTGGATAGACCTAAAAATAGCATACCTCAAAGATCAAAAATTCTAATAAGTTTGTTGGGGAAAGAATTTTAATTTTCTGAGGTCGTTTAGTATTTATTTGAAATTTTAGTTTATGCGAGTGAATAGTAACCCCGCTTGTGTTTGGAATTTTGACTCGAGATTTTTTGAGGCCCTTAATGGGCATTATTAAGGGTTTATGCCACTAAAATCATGATTTTTAGAAATTCTAAAAATTGAGTTAAAATGGACTATTGGATTGACGCATGGTGCAATCTAGGCTATCCACCCATTGAATATAAAAGGCTTAGCATATATAGGGGTGCCACATGTACCAATAACTCCTCCCCCTTCATCTTCTCGAAGCCGATGCCATTACCCCTTTCTCACTCCTCCCTTTTTTCTTCTTCTTCCATCATAATTCTCCCCCTAATTTTATAAAATTTTATAAGGATTTTTACCTCTATAGCCTTCTAAAGCTAATCCAATAAATAGAAAGTGAAAATAGAGGTTAGAAAGAGAGATTTTAACACTTGATGAATTATTTTAATTTTTGGTGTAAGCAATTTTAATTCATTATTTTATTTTATTTTTAGGTAGTCCTAAGTGTTCTAAGAATAGCCATCTTATTAGAATTTTAATTTGAGTTATGTAGGATTTTTAGGAATTTTCTAAAGTTTTGAATGTGCATG
The DNA here is from genome assembly GCA_948208565.1 of Hura crepitans. NCBI lineage: Eukaryota > Viridiplantae > Streptophyta > Magnoliopsida > Malpighiales > Euphorbiaceae > Hura > Hura crepitans. The sequence goes on from CANXYI010019104.1 coordinate 7,372, forward strand.
TTATAGGAGAAGTCAGAAAAGTTGGGGAGCAAGAGAGTCCGAAAGCCTAAAGTGGTGAAAATGGGGTGTTTACACACCCTAGGTATATGAATTTGATATAATTATATATGTGTGTGTGTGTTATGTGAGTGCTGAATATGTAAGTAATTGATGTAAGGAATGTGTAATGGCATGTGTAATGTGTGTAGTAATATAAAATGCTTAGTAAACTATGCTAACATGAAAATGAGAGGCTTAAATGTAATAATGAATGCATTGAAATATGTGTGGAAGTGTGTGCTTGTGTTATGGCCAAATGGTGTTTATAAGCTAAGTGTGAGTGTACATGTGAGATTAATGACATCATGGCATACATGTGACCTAAACATGGGTATAAGATGTGAATTTGGTAAAGAAAGCAATGGTTGATGAATATGTCTGGTATGGCCTAAGTGGAATGAGATATGAAAATATATGTGTAACTAAGTATGGTATTATGAATATGGCATAGTTAGATGAATGCACATGAATGATATTAATGATAGAAAATGCATACATGTGACATAAGTAATCACAGTAAGGTCCAAAATAGGTAGGTACAACTATTGAGGTCCAAAATGTAGGCCACTGCACAATTTACTTTCCGTTGTCTAGTGTTATTAAGTGTATTCTTTCAATATGGGCCAAAACTAAAATAAGAGTAAATCACAAGTGGAATAAGATGAAAGAAACACAAATTGCTAATGTAATGGGACATAGAAAAGTATATTGTAAGGTAATAAATTGATAGAGCTAATTAAATGACTTCACATGACTCTGTGAATTGCACTGATGTGTGTGATTACTGCATGATTGAATGTGTACACATACATATGTGTTATCAAATTCACAACTGAGGTTATACTCAATGTGTAGGTATTTCAATGTGCAAGTTATAAATATTAGAGTCGTATAGCCTCAATGCTTCAATGTAGTTGACTATTAGAGTTTTAGGGTATTTCCTATCAATTCTACATGTACAGTAATTGGGTACTTATGTATGGTGTTTTAGGAACCTAAAATTAAAGTATTGGTTTTACAATAAAGGATGGAATGAAAACCATAACTCAATTATATAAACTTAATGTATGCTTTTATATATGTATATATGCCAATGCTGACTATGTGCTTTCGAATAATGTGGGTCTAAGACCCTGTGATGTTTATTAATATGTGTGTTACTATTGATTGGGGGACCAGACTAGTCTAAATGATGGATGGAGTATATGTAATGGTATTAGAAGTGTTTTTTGCTAGTTAAAAATTTTGGTTTTTCTGCCAAGCAGTTGTTATGTTGCCAAAAATTTTGAAATCTTAAAGTTGTCTGATAAAATGGTTGCATTATTAAATATAGTCTAAAATAAATATAATAATTAGCTTAGGGGATAAACTAAGCTAAATACACTAGTCGGGCAGTTGGGTCAATAAGTGTTAAATGATTGGCAGGTAGGGTAGAATTAAATTGGGTGATCGAGGGGAAGCAGCATTCCTTATCTAATTCCCTAGTGGATTAGGCAAGGGGTGTTACAAGACTTGAGGTTGGGATATTACTATTTGAATGCGAAAGATGCAAATGAGCACAATGCAACTTTTAAAATAAGATATAGACACTATTAGTTTTTGTGATGCCTTTTAGCTTAACGAATGCACCAATAGCATTTTATAAACCTTACGAATTAAATCTTTCATCATGTTATGACTTGTTTGTAGTGGTCTTCATAGATGGCTCTAATGATAAAGAGGAGCATGATTAGCATCTAAGGCTTGTATTATAAAATTTAAGGGAGAAGTAATTATATGCCTAGTTTAGCAATTGTAATTTCCAGCTAGATGAAGTGGTATTTTTGCCATATTATTTTCTACAGATTGGGTGAGCATAGATCGTAAGAAAATTTAAGCAATAGTATAGCTAAGGTTACCTAAGAATGCAACTAAGATTAAAAGTTTTTTAAGGTTAGCTAGTTATTATGGATGATTTGTGAAAGCATTTATCATTATATACTTTCCATTCACTAAGCTATCATAGAAGCATACAAAGATTGTATTGAGTGATAAGCATCAAGCAAGCTTTGAGAAGCTTAAGAAAATATTGACTGAAACTCCTATTCTTACACAAACTATATTTGGAAAGATTATGTGGTATATAGTGATGTATATCATAGTGGACTTGGCTATGTATTAAGGCAAAAAGGTAAGGTAATGGCATAATTTTAAGGTAATTTAAGCCTCATGAAAGAAACTACATTACTTATGACTTTAAACATTTTACTACTTCATTTACCTTGAAGATTTAGAGACACTACTTCTATGGTGACATATGTTTCATTTACACTGACCATAAAAGGCTTAAGTACCTTTGTGCTTAAAGTGAACTTAATTTGAGACAAAAAAGGTGGCTGAAACTGCTCAAAGACTATGATTGGGTGATCGACTACCATTTGTGCAAGGGTAATATGGTAGGCTATGCACTAAGTGGGAAATCTTTGGCAAGTATAACTCTTATGAGAATTTACTTCTAATAAGTTATATTGTTTTTAACAAATCACCTAAAAGATATATTTCTTGCATATGTAAAATTAAGGGCTATGAATGTCCATTTGAAGCTTGCACATCATATAACCATCATTGCTAGGATAAAATTGAAAATTTATCTAGTTCATCAAGTGAAGAAAACCTAAAAAAGTGATGAAAAGTTGAAAGCTATAGTAAGGCAAATCTAAGAGCTAAAGCCTATTAAACATGAAGTAATAAAAGACCACCTATATTATCAAGGAAAGTTATGTGTACCAAACTATATTGACCTTAAGAGACTAATCCTAGATAAAGCACACCATAGATCCTATGCTATACATTTGGATACTTGAACCTAAAAACCAATTTTTGGTGATCTTGAATGAAAAAAGATATAGCTGAGTACATGATAAGATGCTTAACATGCCAATGAGTGAAGGCTAAACATCAAATTCCATCAAGTTTGCTATAACCTTTGGCAACACTTGAATAGAAATGAGACAAAATAACCATGGATTTTGTCATTAGCCTACCTTTAGCCCAAAAAAAGCATGTTTTTATGTAGGTGATAGTCAATTAACAAAATCAACTAACTTCTTACCAATTAGCACAAGCTACATGCTGCTCCAACATTGACAGTTTCCTATAGAGATATGAGATTTGCCTAAAAAGATTTTGGAAGAAGTTGCAAGAAGCCTTAGGCATGAGATTAAACATTAACATGGCTTTCCATCTATGGATAAATGGTCAGTTAAAAAGAGTCATATAAGTGCTTAAAGATATGGTATAAAGATGTTTTATAAAGTTTGAAATTAATTGCAATAGATATTTATCATGGATGAAGTTTGCTTATAACAATAGCTATCAAGCTAGAATTAAGATGGTACCATATAAAGCCTTATATGCAATGAGGTGTCACATATCATTATGCTGGACCAAGCTTAGTGAAGATAAATTAATGGGACCCAATCTTATTAGACACACCACAAAGAAGGTGATAGAAGTCCGATGCGGATTTAGAGAGAAGAGATATTGAATATAAAGTTAGAGATAAAGTGTTTTTAAAGGTTTTACCTTGGAAGAAAGTTCTCAAATTTTGAAAGAAATGTAAGCTTAGCCCTAGGTTCATCAACCATACGACATTATTAAATGTGTGTGATTGGTAGATTATAGGCTATATCTATTACTAAAATTAGAGAAAATGCAAAATGTGTTTCATATGTCTATGTAGAAGTGATATCAGTTAGATCAACCACATGTGATATCAATTGAGTTGATTGAGTTGCAATCGAAATTTGATATATGAGGAGGAACCTGGTCAAAATATGGCAAGAGAGAATAAAGAGCTGGGCCTAAATATAAAAGAAGTAGCATGGCAGAAAGAGAAAGGTATGAGATAATAGTACTCTCAATTGATTGGTTTATGTAATTTTTAGGATGAAATTACATAAGAGATAAAGGACTTTAACACCATAATTTTTAACTAGTTTAAAAAAAGGGGTTAAGGTAGAAAATAAATTGTAAGGTTCTTTATTTCTTACAATTTATGCTTGGAAAAAGGACTAAAATTAATAATGATGAATAAAAGGATTAAAGAAAGGATTTTACCAAGATGAGAGGTGAACCATTGGATAGATGTTAAGAAGATGATATTAGCCATCTATGACACTCCATACCTGATCTGAGACCTTACTGTTACTGGACGATCATAACATATGTGTGTAGTGGAACCATAAAACCTTAATGCTATTACACTGGCATAGTATGTACATATAAATAAGTGAAGTGGCCTTACTAGACATTATTGCTACTACAATAGCATAATGTATACACACAATCATGTGCAGTGGCACTACCAAACCTTACTACTGCTACACCAGCATAGTATGACACTGTAGTATCCTAGCAACTACTAAATTCACTAGTGGACCGGTCAACCTATCTAGTCGAGGCTGTTTAACTCATATAGGCATCCATTAAATTATTTTAATTTTCACACATGCAAGTCTTTTAATATATAAACATATTGAAAACTAGTTCCATTTTCATTTAATTAAACATTCACATTGTCTTATTGACTTGCTTACTTAAAATGCCATTATTATTACATGTTTATACTTTATAGCCTCTATAATTGGTTATGTTATAAAAGTTAAGACATAAGCCACTATGCCATTCCATTTCTAAGCTTGATCACCATTTCATTTTGAGATGAGCATAACTAAGCCTTTAAATTATGCATATTTCTTTTTCTAGCATTTACATCTTATAGAGCTAGTATTCACAACCTCTATTTATCATATGCTTACACATACACATTTCCATGCACTCTTATTCATTTATTCATCCATATATGCTCTTTATCTTATTCATTTAAGTTCTATGCGAATTACTATTTCTTCTACTATTTAACCATTCCACAAATCATAATCACCATTATATTAAACATATACATTACATGTATACATATTATACCATTCGGCCATATATAGCTATACACCCTTTCATTCTTTTCTGATTCATTTCCAATTCTAAACATGCTTTAAATATTTATTTAGAATCATTATATCATTAACTAAGCATATACTTATGTATACATATATTTGTTACATAATACATGCATATGCACACACTCTTAAATTATATAAAATCATGCAATTTAACATATAAATCATTCAATAAACTTGCAAAAAAGTCAATTGGCATTAACTTAGGCTTTCTAAGGTTTCTCCTTTTCTTTCCTTTGCAATTCACCACTTTTGTCTACAAAAATAATTGGTTTAGAGTTAGAAAAATTCATATAAATTCCTAGACTACTCCAAACTTAAAATTGTATATAGAAACACTTAATTGGCATTAAATTACATCTTAGACAAATATAAAATAAAGAAATTAAGCACTTACCAACACAAGTGACACTATTCATTAATGTTGCGAATCTTAAAAATTACCTTTATTTTAATGTTTTTCTCCCTAAAATATTAATGTAGAGCTGATTGAGGTTTATTTTATGGTGGAAATTGCTTTCATGCGTTATTTGGTGGAGGAATGAAGAAAAAGAAAGTGAAGGGTTAGTTGTTAATGGCTTCATCTCACCAAGAAGAAGAAGAAGGAGTTTTAGTCTTTTCATTATAATAAAACACCTATTTATATAATATGGCTAAGGGTTAGATGTGTACCACTTAGTTAATCTAAGAGTTCACATTTATTCTAACCCTTTTTGCTTTTTAAAAATTGTTTCTTTCATTTCAATGTGTAAATTTAATTCTCTTTTTATACCAATAATTAGGAAAATCCATAATTCGTAGGTTTCAAGTTCATAATTAAAAATCGAGAGGAGCTAATTTAATTAAACACTTACATTCTCATTAATTTTGTTAAATTACTTCTTAATATAAAAAAATCTAGTTCCATTACCATTAGCTTATTTAGAATTTTTAAGCTTTAGGTCATGCTATTCTCAGGTCATTTTGAGCATAAACCAAATATTTTATCAATTAGCTCAAACTAAGTCACTATTCTTGGCACACAATTGTAAAACTTTAATTACATTTTTAACCACTTAAATGACTTCATTTCTACTTTAAACTTAACCCAAAATTTTTTTACAATAATTATTCTCATTCTATTCAATTAGTACGACTCAATTTCTAGAAACACTATTCTCCATTCAGGAGAACACTATTTATAACTATATTTCTTATTAGTCATTAACTATCCGATTGACTTTAGTTTCTTATCAAGATGCAAACCCAACCTATACCCCTCATATGCTTTTAATTAGTAAGAAAACCCTATTCATCCTTAAGGGGTAACTATTTATAACCCTAAGGTCCATTATATATGACCCAAGATTACCGAGTGTTATAATCTATCCAAATCTTATACAAAAAGAAAAGAATAGTAATAAGGGAAGAAAAATAGAATGTTCATTTTCCTCTTTATAAGTAGCTACTAATCCCTAGTTGACTGGTTAACCTATCTAGAGGATGTCTAACTATTGGGCCAACTGTCTATTAATTAATTTTATTCAGTTATAGATCATTTAATTAATTTATTTCTAGGTGATCAATACACAGTTATAAGTCTTTTTTATCAATTCATTTTTCATCAGACAATTATTAGTCACCTTTGTCAGACAGTTGCAAGCAATTTCTTAGACAGTTATAGGTCATTTTATATTCTAGTTATAAGTCTCTCTCACATGTCCATTTCCAATGACAGTTACGAGTCCGTTTAATTTTTAGGACATAGTTATAGGTTAATGGCCATTATTCATTTGCACTTTCTCATGCCATTTCAAGTCTCAATTCCATGCCATACTAGGCCATATATGATCTCAACCTATTTATCCCAATATGTCAACAATATAGATCATAAATTGTTAGCTAAACCAATTTTCTCAAGTGCCTAAATTATGTACCATTCTTTAAGCCATTTTAGGTCACTTTTAGGCTAATTTAAGTAATTTTCTTTCATGCCATTTCTATACAATTTCTTACACCAAATTATTATCAAATTTACATTACCTTTATTTACCATACATTATACCATATTTATTCACATTTTCACACATATTTCATGCCACATACATGTCACACATATGTCACACACCACATGTACCACTATACACACACATATATACATACCTTACCATATATGCCATGCCATATACATCAAGCATACCTCTTAGCCATATCATAATCATGCACACATATGCATCTTTCTCATCATTTCCACATACACACTTATAGTCATGCTACACATAACATTTCCCATCATGTCTACCATGATTACATGCCATATCATCATTCACATGCCATGACTCTATGACTATACCTCTAAGCCACCTAAGGATCATACACATACATACAATTTTCTTACCAATTTCACATACAAACCATCCTTTTTACATACAAGCAACATCACAATATGCTTATACCAATATTAGATACACATACATGATCAATTCAACATTTCCATATGCCATTTCATGACAATTCACATCCACATGCATCATGGCATGCTAGATTTATATCAAATTCACATACCTAAATCAATCTTGAATCCTTTCTCACACTTGGGATGGCTTAATTCCCTTGTTCACCATGATTTTGCCTTACACCTACATAAAACCATTCCTAACATAGAAAATTCACTAAAAATCACATAAGGTTCCAATTGAAAATCTAAAAATATAGTAATTCTTAGAATAATTGGGACTACACAAAACTAAAATAAAAAGTAAGAAAAGTTCACTTATACACAACTTGAATTTTTAGGCCACTATATCCTAAAACTCAAAACTAAGCTAGTTTTTCTCACTTCTATGGATAGCTATAGAGCCTAAAGACCTTAATGGAAATTTTTTACACACTTTTAATGATTTTTAGTGGAGGAT
>CANXYI010019148.1:0-10163 GCA_948208565.1 Hura crepitans
AGCTAAGTACATCTCATATCCCTTCTAGATAAGTTGCCTTACTGTGACAGCTGAAATCATATTAGATAGTGAATTTTTTCTACCTATGATTATTACTTCCTGTCCATCCTCTATTTAGAGGTTAAGTCTCTTCTTTTCATAATAAATCATTGCCCGATGTTTCGTTTCCCAATCAACAGTCAATAAGATATCAAACTCATGAAATGGGTGTTTAATAAGATCAACTAGGAATACTTGGTCTTGTATCATCGAAGGATAGTGCCTATATACTATATTCACCATCACAATCTATCTAATTAGGTTACTAACTTGAATGCCTAAATCTATGGGTTTTAGTTTTAACTCTCTATCTTAGGCTTGTGTGGTACAAAAATAAGAGTGTGTTAAGCCTGGATCTATTAAAGCTAACACAAGTGCATCAAATAAATAAAAAGTACTAGCAATCACATTTGGAGCCTCAGCCTCCTCATAGGGTCGAATAGCACACTAACATGCTAGAGCTTTAGCCTTAGATCTAGTCCTTTGATTGTTACTCAGTTGATTTTTTCTAGTCTATCTCTATCCCTTACTAGGTGCTGATGATGCCTGTGTCTGAGTAGCCTTGGGCTATCTTTGGGGATAGTCTTATTGAAAGTGCTCTCTATCCCTACACTACCCCTAGTGTCTTTTATTACAAGTCCTACATACCGAGGGTGCACTTTTAGCTATTAAGATAAGAGCATTAGAGGCTATTTTGAAGGTTAAGGCCTAAATGGAACAATATGACTTAACCTTAAAGGTTGGGTCTGCCTCTAGGACTATTACATAAAATAAGACTCCATCTATCTCTTGCCTACCCCTGTTACTGAACTGGTCTCACCTACAGAAAATGGCCTTTTGTTCTGGAATAACTCCCTCTTTTCTTCCAATATCTCCTCTATGTCATAGGCTACTGCTACCAGTGCAAAAAAGTCTTTAATCTTTGTTGGGGCTATATACATCTATAGTTTAACATTGAGGCCTTTTTTGAACCTCTTACACTTTTCCTCATCAGTAGGTAGAAACTCCTTGCCATATATGCTCAAACAGGCAAAGTCTTTCTCATACTTTGATACTTATCTTTATCCTAGCTTTAGATCCAAGAATTCCTATCTTTTTTTGTCCTTATAGGACTTAGGTATGTACCTTTTATGGAATTCCTTTAGAAAATAGTCCCATGTTACTTCAGTTGCTGCCTTTCTCCTTTTTGTCATATCCCACTAGTGGAATGCTTCTTCTTAGAGGAAAGAGGTGGCACATTTCAAACTCTTATCCTTAATACACTCTAATTGCTCCAAGATCTTAAGGGTCCACTCAACTAGTACATATCCTTTGCAGCATCATCTTCCCTTATGCCTAAGAAATCCACAGCTCCCATTTTCTTCACTCTTTCCAAATATGTTTTTTGTAATGCAGTTGGTGGTGGTGGTGCAGTAGTGTGTCTCAGCAACTCCACTATCTATTGCAACAGTGTTAGTGAGGCCTAGGCCTGAGACTGTGATAGTGGTGGGAGCATGACTAGCTAACTCTTCTTTATGATCTGGTGTGGTCTACTTGCTCATCTTTTACCACTGTAGACAAAAAACAATCTATTAGCCTTATGTAGTGTAGCTTTATTATGAATACATAATCTTAGACATTGGCAATCATGTATGATACACCTAAGAATGTCTAAACCTACTCTGATACCACTAAATGTAACACCCTTTGCCCATTCTTGAAGGTAATAGACAAAAAATGCTACTTTTTACTGGTCACCCCTTTTGAAAATTCCCTAAGCTTCACTCATTTAACACTTATAGCCTATATCCTTTTAAGGGTATATCTCACTTAGTTTGTTTGTATTATTGCATAATATACTAGTACTACCTATCTTGGTTTGATAAAATGCTATTTTTATCTATTAATTATTTTGCTAAAATTTGCGCAGCATAACGGCTTCCTGAGTGAAAAACCAAAAATTTTTCCTATTCAAAAACACTTCTATAATGGTTACAATCCTATTTCTCCACTCCTAGACCCATCTAATCTTCCCATAAATCACATTAATCATAGACAACATCATACATAAGGTCTTAAACCCACAGTATCCAAACAGCAAACTCAGTTATACCATATAAAATGTTTAGTTATACACATATATATTCATGTTGATTAAATAGTCATTAGGCTACATGTTAATACTATACAACATCTAAGTCTATGTCTTTCACATATATTTATACACATGAGTGCTATATCTACAGCCATTAAAAGTAAAAGAATTTATACCCTGTGAGCAAGATTGCTACCCTGCACTTACTGAGGCTGGGTGGCTAACAATGTCTACAACTTTCGCATTGGAACAATGACACACTGAGCATATACTAAGTGGTGGATTTGATATAATAAATACATGTCATGCACACAGTTACATACGGGTCATGAAATGAACAATAAAGTAAGCATATATGTTATCAGCCTATAATATTGTTAATTTAATCATCTATTATATTATATTACTACTGTGTCTTGTCATATAACTAACTCTTCTATTTTGTTAGAGAAGCATATAAGTAATTTCAAATCACAACAGTACTTAAAATATCATCATTATTAATTATGATAAGTTAATCTCTTGTGATTCTTTTTATTTTAGGCCAATGCCAGAGAGACTACTCTTGAAGAAAACGAATAGTATGATATACATTGAGTAGTGGCCCATATTTTAAAGCTTAGTAGTTGCACCTACCTAGTCTAATAGCATAGATCAATTCACTAGGACCTTCTAATACCACCCTAGTAGATAGCAGGGATTAATCTTGTAAAACTCCCAACAACTACAAAGGGATAGCAAGGATAAGCCCCATGGGACCTCCCAATATCTAAATCCCTATCTCTATCATCACACTAGTGGATAATAGGGATTAGCCCCATGGGACCTCTCAATATACATAGATAAACCTAATAGGTAGTAGGGATTAGCCCATAAGGACATCTCAATACCTTAATATGCAGGGTTCAACCTTAGAACCTCAGTGGCTTCTTTTGCCATCTCTAACATACCACAGTGGCCTTGGATGGACCATTATGCCTAGTACTTGGTAATTCCCTAGTTGATCAGTCAACTAATTCAGTTGGTGTCTAACTGATAGGCCAACATATTTCTTTTTATTCGACCATACAATTACAAGTCTCTATTAAATTACTATTTTAATATGAGTACCAAATATAACTAGCATAAGTACACTTATGCATTTTCCACAATTATGGGTCATTTTAGCAAAACACTTTTCATTTGGTCATTTTTACCAATTCACTATTTATGGTCATTTCCTTGCAAGGTACCATTCATATAGTTATTTTTCTATCTTATCATTTTTCATACCATCCATATGGCAATCCTCATTTCATGTCATATTTTATTCTTAGGCCTCATTATCAACATCATTCTATTATGAACAATTATGCCATGATTCATACATTTCAAAGTACTATTTATTAACCATTTTCTTGTAACGCAAAGATGTCCCATGTTTATGTAAATAATTAGTAAATCCTAATTCAGTAACTCTTTTTCTGTAACTCATTTTTCCACCACAATTTTAATCCCATTTTTAGGCTGATGTCATAGTTATCATGTCATATACCTACACATACGCCACACCAAATACACATAAACCATTCGGCTAACACATGATTATCCACCTATACTTATTTTCTTTCCACCAAATTATGCGCACAACCTTATTTCCATGAGACAAATATAATGGCATCATCAAATTACATTGTACACACACCTAACTTTCACAAGTTCCATACATATTTACATTGACACACATATGCAAAAATTCATGGCATGCAAAAATTAGACCAAATCCACATACCTAGGGTGCTGCCACTTATGGGCTTCATTGAGCTTCTCCTTTAATTCTTCTCTCTTGTCCTAACATAACTAAATCCATCCTTACAAAAATTCCCAACAATTATAAAAAGCTCTAAATTGAAATTTATAAACATGGTTTTTCTTAGAATTACATTAACTAGTTAAAACAAAAATAAAAATTAAGAAATCAATACTTACACTTAAATTGGTCACTATTTACCCCTATGGAATTTCTCACTTTGCAAGCAAAATCTATTAATTCTATGGCTATGAATGGATTATAGAGGTTGTAAAGGGTTTATTCTATATAATGTTCATGAATTTTGGGTTTCATAGAGAGGAAAGAGAAAGTAAAAATAGTAAGAGAGGGATAAGTGTGTGTGGCATTGGATTTTGTTGAAGAAATGGGGGAGAGAGGTTAGTTTGCAAAATGTAACCCTCTCACATGTATAAAGCCTTTTATAATAGTGAGGTGGATGGTTTGGATCACAACATATGGCAATCGAATGACCCATATTTTCTTGATTTTCATTTAAACATTGAAAATTAATATTAATTTTTGTAGACCTTAAAAATAGTCTTTTATATTTTAAAAATCCTCAATTTGGCCCATTAAGAGTCTTGTAAAATTTTAGGCTCAAACTTTAATGGCAGCTATGGTTACTATTCACTTATAAAAAATAGAAATTTTGAAAAAAAATAATAAATGATCTTAGAAAATTAAAATTCCTTTACCAATAAGTAGATTTGAATTTTTGAGTCTCAAGGTATGGTATTTTTAGGTCTATCTAGGCACATCCCGAAGCTGTCTTGACATAAACTCATTTTATGCTACTATTCATTAGTTATTGGCCTGAAATAATTTATTGGTTCTATAAAATTTTTAAATTAATTCATTTTGTCAATTTTCTAGCCCATCAAAGTTTTATGACTAGTACACCCCTTTTCTAGCCTTACCAAGGTGCCTTAGCTCTCGAGGAGCACTATTCATGCTTCGGAGGTACTATTCATGAAACTCCGACTTACGGGTGTTACAAGAAAGTTAAGACGTAAGCCGTTCATTTCATTACCTACATAAATACGTGATGTTATTCTATGAAAGATAGGAAGTATATGTTGTAAAAGATTTATGATTTTGTGAGATCACATATGTGATAAAAGTGATGGCAGCTCAACTATGCCTAAAAATTAATAACAATATGATGTGAATATATTTGATAATGGAGTAAATAACCATTTAGAAACAAGTGGAATTTTACAATATGAGCAATATACATGATTTAAGTAAATGAAGGAAATATTAATAAAATATGATTATGGCCCATATGAGTTAGACAGTACATTGGATAGGTTGACCTGTCACTTAGGGAATCGAGCAACTACTAGATTTTCAGTATTACATTTATGCAGGTGCATCCGCCTTCAGGTCTATTTTGGCCATTAGACATACACATATTATACATCGGTATAATAAGTCATATAGTGACATGTTATGATAATTTATATGGGTGCAGCCATTGGTAGGTCCGTCAAAAGCATTGCACATATATTTATACGAGTGTAGTCACCACGAAGGTTCATCAGGACCACTGCACAATTATTGATGTTCTATTATAAACCATTACATATATGTATCCCTTTAGTCTAATAGTGAGGTTATGTCGGTTAAACATAGGCTGCCTTAATTATGGAGTCAAAAAAAGTTAAAAGAAATAAGTAAGGTTTTAATGAATGAACAAAGAACTTTGTATAACAAACTCATATATAGAATAAAAATGATTTAATCTCATTCAGAAGAATAGAATTATAGTGACATTAGAAAACTAATAAGGAAATCAATGTGGTAAATTATGAAAATTATTCAGATATAGGAATAATTAGAAGAATATGGGAAATCAATGTGGTAAATTATGAAAATTATTCAGATATAGGAATAATTAGAAGAATATGGGCAAAAGCATGATGTTAAATAAATAACATAAGAATTTTTGCAATGTGAGGTAATTAATGTAAGAAATGATTATATTATATTATGTCAGCTTGTGAATGTAATGCATATGTAAAGAGAAGATAATGATATGAAGAAGTGATTAAGATGTTAATAAACATTAGATAAGAATACTATTAATTAAAGTAAGTTGGATGAATATGAAATACTAATTACTAAGAGAACTATTAACTTGATTTGTATTGTTAATTGGAGAAAAAGAATATGTTATCTAAGTTATATGGTCATATGTTTGCATTGCTGGATGTATATCAAAGCTGGTATTATACAAGTACTTATTTGTTTGGAAATAAGAATGTTATAAATTGTTAATGTTATTATATTCATGATGTATGCTTGTGTGTTTGCATGTTACAAATGTATTTCATTAAATATGCCACTAAGTATCATTGCTTAGTGTACTAGCTTTTACTAGTGCATAGGTAGTAGAAAGGAGTATAAGTTATAGCCTCAAGCAAAGTAGCACAGATTAATGAGTTATAATTTTATATCATATGAGAACAGGTAAGTAATGATATTAGATTGGCAGTCATGTATATGTAAAGATATTGGGCCTTATGTTATATAATTATATGTATGTGTTAATACTTAATAGAAGTAAAAAAGTTAAGTTTGTGCAATGTCTTCCATTCAGATTTGGCAACCAGACCGGGTAGGAGATAACATTTATGACATCCTATATCTAAATCAGTTATTGGTTAGGTATCAGAGTATTACATTTAATGGTATCAGAGTATAGGTTTAGGCGGTTCTTAGAATATAAAGTTATACATGAGTGCCATAAGATGTAAGCAGCATGTTATATTGGTCTTCACTGCTTGATACTGAAAAGTGTTTACATAATAAAGGTGAGTTATGATTGATATTATTTTATCTTCATTACTGGTATAACCATTGCTAATATGGGCTTATAAGAGGCATATGTAGCAACAATAATGTAAAAGAGAATTAAGGAATCCTTGGGAACAAAATGTGATAATTCAGTCATAGTAGAGTAATGATTAAGAATGCCATCTCTGAAAGGAATGTAGTTAATATCAATCCTCTATTATAAGTTTATCTTTAAGGGAGGATGTAGCTGAAAGAAAGTACAAAAAGATCTAAATTGATGGTATTTTCTTAAGAAGCATGACAAGAGAAATATTACAAAGAGTTACACTGGTAAACAAAGAGTAAGAGTTTCTAAGATTTATAGTAGGGTAATAAATTCATGCTTGAATAAAGAGAAATACATAGCTGAGTTATTATATAAAGAAGATGGTGCTTATAAAAAGAAAGAAAAGTGAAAAGTTTAGAAGGGCCTTTACATAGCTATAGACTATATAACAAGAGGATGTGATAGGGTATTAAAAGAAAGGTTTCAAAGGAAAATAACTTCATGATTGAAGTTTAGCAAGTTCAACTATTGAAACAATAGATAAATAGAAATAAAAGTTGATCTAACAACAGATAGTAAGGAATATAGACCTAAAGAAGGAGAATAATTTAGAGTGTTTCTAATAACTCCAAACCATAAGTGTCTCAATTTAACTATCGGTAGGGTCCTAATAGAGTTGTGCAAACATTGTGGATAGAGATAGTTGGATATGTTGATAAAGATTGCATAAGAGGTATGTTATAGAATTGGATCCTCATAATACCTTATGAGATAGTACTCAAACAGACCAACTAGTGATCCACTGTATTAGACTTTATTGATTACAGTAACATAGAGATAGAGATAATAGAAGGAAAGATGATGGGTAATGGAAAAACTATAGTGAAAGAGACAGCTTAAGCTAAAATAAATCCAATAGAATTTTGAGGATGAAATTCTTTAAAGAGAGGAAGAAATGTCATACCCCAACTTTCAGTCTAATTTAATCACATATAGAGTGAGAATTAAATGAAACCATGGGGAATTAAAATGATGTACGGATCGAGTAGAGTCAGTTGGTATCAATAGTAGAGTGAAAAGTCATCAAGGGATAAAATCGTCATTTTCAATATTGCTAAGGGCAATTCAGGAAAATAGTAATTTAAGGCTTATTAATAAGTAGAACATATATTGAAGTGGTAGAAATATGAAAATAACATGAAAGGAATGCAAAAGTGTGAAAAAAATGAGATTCGGACCCAATCTTGGTGAATAGTAACATCGGGTTGTGAATAGTACCACCTAGGTCCAATTAGGGTTATTATACTCAAAATAAGTATTAATTAAAAGATCATGTGTGTGGTGAATTTTAGGAACCATTTAAGGTCATATAAGTGGTTAAATAAGTAAAAGAAGTTTGAAATGCAGTGTCTTAGTGAAAAGTAACTTTGTTTTAGTTGAATAGAGCTTAATAAAATCCGAAAATAGCACGACATGATAGTAAGAAACTCTAATTAAGCCAATGGTACTAAAGTTGGAATTTTCTCACTGAGGGAAATAATTTATTTATGTTAGTTTAAATGGTGATTTATTGGTTTATTGAGTTTGGCTCAATAAAAATTATGAAATTTGAATTAGGGGCAAATTAAAGTATTTCAAAATTTTTGGAAACAAGAATGGAATTTTTTAAAGCCTCTATAAATAAAATTGATTTTTTATGCACTAAAATACCCTAGAATTAATCCTAACCATCATATCTTAAGTGGGATGATCTTGGCCATTGAAAGAGGGGTATATAAGGGTGGAAACATCTAGATTTTATAAGTGCTATCTTCCTAAACTCTATGGATGGCTGAAATTAAGCTTTCTCCCACCATAAACATAATATTTTCTCTCTCCTTAACCACTAAAATGCACCTAAACCTCTAAACCAAAGATGTAGAATCCATCTAACACCTTTACAAAGCCTAAAAACGGTGAAAAAGAAGTAAAATAAGGAAGATTTGGAGGAATTCGAATATGGAGAATTTTCGAGATTCAAATGTCATATGGTGGTAAGTTGGTTATTTTTAAGGTTTATAAATTTTCTAAGTTATTTTGGGAGCCAAAATAAATGATTCTACTATTGGTTTGGAGTTTAGAGCAAGTGTGGATTTTCTATGAATTTTTCTAATGAAAATTACATCATGTTTCTATTGATTTTTGGAGGTAAGCATGGGATGAGCAAATCAATAGTGTGGAAGGCAATTTTTGAAGCAAATGAACTTATAAGTAAGTCTATTCAATGAAATATGTGCATATATTTATGGTTTTTGAATTTAGAGTATATGTGTGTGTTTATGGAAATTATGTGATTATATGTTTACATTGTGTTTAATGCATAATTAAGTTATAAATGAGTTATGTGAATTGTTGTAACATGTTTTTGGTAGATATTATGGTGAGATGATTGTGTTGAGAAAGTTAAGTAAATATGGTTAAATGGTATGTAAGGCATGTTATAGTTAATTAATTGAAATTAGGTATGTATTATGTAGTTGTTAGGGAAAAACAATGAAACATAGCGAATAATAGTTTAGTTAAATTGAGGGAATAATGAATTTAATTGTAAAAAAAGGAGTTAATTATGCGTACATTACGGTTGGTAAATTGGAAGAATAATGGTGGTTAAGTGTATGTATATGTGTTCAAATTATTTGATTTTATAAGTTATGATATGTTCAAGTTAAAAAAAATAATTAATCAAGTGATATTATTGCATTTTATGGTTACATATATTATAATGTTTATTATGGATAAATTAGTGGTATGCCAAAAATTTGTGTACATGGTATGGAATGTTTAGGTTAAATAATGTGTTGATGTAAATAAATTATAAAAAGATTTAATTAGATGAATAATTCTTATTTAAGTGAATTTTATTGTATATACATAATGGTCTCAAATAAAGGTTTAAGTTGTAAATGAAAATAATGTTTATATATGCAAGATTAGTATTTAAAGTATATGAAGTTAATTTGTATTATTATGGTAAGGTTAATTAAGTGAAGAAAAATAAAATAAAGAAAATAATATGTTAAAAAAGTTGAGACAATGTTATATATATTAAGTTATAATTAATTAATTAATTAATTCAAGTGTGCATAAGTATAAATAAATGTGTTTATGTGAATTATATAAAGATATGTGAAGTTAAAAATTTATAAATGACTTACAAGATATGTGGATTTATAACTAAGAAAGAAAATAATAATAATAATAGTAAAACAAAATAAAATAATTATTTAAGTTAATTAATGTAATGGAATAATTATTATTGTGTGACTTTGTTATTAAGGTTTTGAATTAATTAATTAAACAAATATTTAAGTCAATATTTGTATGCAAGGATTAAATAAATGTATTTAAAATCAGAT